>JAWPHD010011826.1:0-80414 GCA_037043455.1 Cyrtodaria siliqua
AGCAGTAAAACACAATAGCATTCGCTTTATTTATAGCAAAACGACCCTTAACACATGTCTAAAACATGGTAAAAGCTTGTTAGAGACAAGATGAGCAAAGCTACAATAAGGTCGAATGACCTGGTACGAAAGTAATTATTTTCAAAGGCCTCATTTTTTAAGCACGGTTTCTTGCCGACATTCTTTATTTAAATTGTTCTGCATAACATTCCACCAATGGGATGAAGTATATGGGCACACAACATTGAAAAAAATATTTTTTCTAATTTTCCAAAAATGCTTGGGACGGAATTATTTTTTGCAACCGCGTCGGTTTTGGTTTCCGAGTGTATGTTCCAATAGATTTCCTGTTGATACACTGAGAGATAATTATTTTTTATTGAATTCCAGCAAGGAAATAAACACTCCATGAGTAAATGCCAAAATATTTGGATTTTACCGTAATGCAAAGATTGCCGTGTGTCCTTTAAACTATTTCATTTGTTTACCTTGTTGTTGTTGGTAGTAGAAATGAGCACTTCTTGACAAATTCTTTTCATCAACTTGTGTATTTATTTGTAGTAGATGCTATACTATGCAATACTATTTCTCAAAGTACTAGGCACAATAACTACAATATTTACGGACATTAGTTCCCAATTCGACGGTAAAGCTCATTATCTAGGTCACGCTGTAGGCTCATTAAGCTCATTATCTAGGTCACGCTGTAGGCCACGCATGTGCGCATGTTTAGCTTACTGGCTTTGAAATTGGGGGGGAAAATGTGTTGACTGCTTATTTTTCGTCAATGATTGTACATTTTCAAATTAATGGTTCTGAATGAATGGATAATTATCGAGTTTCTGCTGCACTATCGAATGAAATGAACTAATATTAATGAGATGTTCGACATCCGGGTAACTCCGCTACTGAAACTTTCCATTCATAAAATATTTATGCGTGTATTATTGCGCATAGTATTTCAGTACATTTACAAAAAAGTCATGTATTATATATACTGTATAAAATTACAATTATTCACAATCAGTAGTTATATTATTCCGTATAAATAACATTCATGTCAGTCACCTTATCAAATTAAGTTATACTCAAGGCAATTAAAGGAACTACATTCTCGAATTGCGTAAAGCTCCTCGTCCAAAAACTTGTGTATTACTGCGCATAGTATTTCAGTACATTTACAAAAAAGACACGTTTATACTGTATACAATTACAATTATTTATTATTTCACAATCAGTAGTTATATTATTCGGTATACATAACGTTCATGTCAAATTAAGTTATACTTGAGGCATTTAAAGGAACTACATTCTCGAATTGCGTAAAGCTCCTCAACCAAAAACTCCAACATCAGAAATGACAGTATACATTGACTCCAAAGAGTCAGCCATGCTCACACATGGTGACTCAAAAACAGCTTCCTTTTCTTCATATTGACCAATAAACTGTCCTTGTTAAACTTACTCATTATTAATTTTTCTTCATATTCTTCATCACGTTTGTATACCTCCAGGCCGTCCACTAATGGTAGTCCATTCTCCTTCTGTTTGTCGTAACCAGCTTCCCTAAAGACATAAAGAGAAAATACTACAATCTCTTATTTTTAATAGATGTAAAACACCAGAAGGACATGTATCACAACTTTTCTAAAACTGAACAGTAGAACAGTAGAAAACAAGAGGCCCAAGAGGACCTCTGGACACTCTTCTGGCTAAAACAGCTCTTATATCAAGGGTTGTCGACATAAAATTCCCATCAGTACTTCTTTTAAAACATTGCAAAAACAATACGGCTAGGATGGCCTTAGATCGCTCACCTAGTAATCATGGGCAATAAGTCTGCTGTGTCTAGTCTGGCATGGGTATTTTTTAGTTTGTCCCATTCTTCTATGAACGAAATTTCATAACAAGAGGCCCAAGAGGGCCTGTAGACGCTCTACTGGCTAACATGGCTCTTATAACATCAATGAAGCGAGTGACTGCCGTTTTTTTGAAAGTTTCGGGCAAAAAACAGTTTTGACTAAATAAAGGGCCATAACTAAAGAATCTGGTAATCAGATGAAAAATGAAGGCCCTATCGTCTTAACAAGGCAAAATATAGCATTTTTAACTAAATCAAGAGCCATAACTCCTCTGTTACTGGTCCGACTGGTCCAACATAGAGCTAAAAGAAAAATTAAAAAAAGACAAGAGGTCAATGACCTTGAAGCTCTACTGATTGATTTTGATTTCAGGAAGTAGTCGCTACAAACTTTTTTGAAAATCTATTTTTAGCCGTGACGGCCATCTTGAATTTCCGGCCGACCTGACATTTTCTAGGATCAATTAGACATCAAGAGCAACATTCCTGTGAAGTTTCATGAAAATCGGTCTAGTAGTTTCAGAGGAGTAGTCGCTACAAGTTTTCATTATATAACTCTATGTAAACAAAGATGGCCACTGGCAGCCATGTTTAACGTCGAATCAAAACGATTTTCGACAAGGACCAACACCATGTCATGCTGATCATTTTAGAAAAAGTCCCATATCAATATCTCTTATAGTTTTCAAGAAGTAGTCGCTACAAACTTATTTTTTAAAAATCTATTTTTAGCCGTGGCGGCCATCTTGAATTTCCGGCCGACCTAAAATTTTGCTAGGATCAATTAGACATCAAGAGCAACATTCCTGTGAAGTTTCATGAAAATCTGTCTAGTAGTTTCAGAGAAGTAGTCGCTACAAGTTTTCATTATATAACTCTATGTAAACAAAGATGGCTGCTGGCAGCCATGTTTAACGTCGAATCAAAACGATTTTCGACAAGGATCAACATCATGTCATGCTGATCATTTTAGAAAAAGTCCCATATCAATATCCCTTAGAGTTTTCAAGAAGTAGTCGCTACAAACTTGTTTTTTAAAAACCTATTTTTAGATTTGGCGGCCATCTTGGATTTCACATCTACATGAATTTTTGCTACGATCAACTAGACTTTATGGGCAACATTTCTGTAAAGTTTCATGAAAATCCATTCAGTAGTTTCAGAGGAGTAGTCGCTACAAAAAAAGTTTACGGACAGACAGACGGACGGACGGACGGACAGACGGACGGACGGCGGACACCATGGCATAAGCTCTGCTGATCTCTGATCAGTAGAGCTAAAAAATTAAAAAAAATTCAAACAAAAAGAAATTAAAAAAAAACAAGAGGTCAATGACCTTGAAGCTCTACTGATAGATTTTGATAGCTAGGTCAGCATTCCTGTGAAGTTTCATAAAAACTGTCGAGTAGTTTCAGAGGAGTAGTCGCTACAAGTTGAAGTTTTTACTATATAACTCTAGGTAAACAAAGATGGCCACTGGCAGCCATGTTTAATGTTGAATCAAAACAATTTTCGACAAGGATCAACATCTTTTCATGCTTATCATTTCAGAAAAAGTCCCAAATCAATATCACTTATAGTTTTCAAAAAGTAGTCGCTACAAACTTGTTTTTAAAAATCTATGTTTAGCCGTGGTGACCATCTTGAATTTCCGGCCGACCTGAAATTGTGCTAGGATCAACTAGACATCAAGAGCAACATTCGTGTGAAGTTCGTGTGAAAATCAGTCAAGTAGTTTCAGAGTAGTCGCTACAAGTTTTCATTACATAACTCTATGTAAACAAAGATGGCCGCTGGCGCCCATGTTTAACGTCAAATCAAACTAATTTTTGACAAGGATCAACATCATGTCATACTGATCATTTTAGAAAAGGTCCCATGTCAATATCACTTATAGTTTTCAAGAAGTACTCGCTACAAACTTGTTTTTTGAAAATCTATTTTAGCTGTGGCGGCCATCTTGAATTTCCGACCAACCTGAAATGTTGCTAGGATCATTTAGACATCAAGAGCAACATTCATGTGAAGTTTCATAGAAATCTGTCAAGTAGTTTCAGAGGAGTAATCGCTACACGTTTTTACTATATAACTCTATGTAAGCAAAGATGGCCGCTGGCAGACATGTTTAACGTCGAATCAAAACGATTTTTGACAAGGACCAACATCATGTCATGCTGATCATTTTAGAAAAAGTCCCATACGATTGAATTGATTGAATTGGATTTTATAGTCGCACCAACAGCTAAGGTCATATGGCGACTTTCCAGCTTCCATTGGTGGAGGAAGACCCCAGGTGCCCCTCCGGGCAATTTTCGTGCACGGGAGGGCACCTGGGTAGAACCACCGACGTTCCGCAAGCCAGAAGTCCCATATGAATATCACTTATAGTTTTCAAGAAGTAGTCGCTACAAATTTATATATTTTAAAACTATTTTTAGCTGTGGTGGCCATTTTGAATTTCCGGCCAGTCTGAAATTTTTCTAGAATCAACTAGACAGCGAGAGCAATATTCCTGTGAAGTTTCATGAACATCTGTCAAGTAGTTTCAGAGGAGTAGTCGCTACAAGTTTTTACTATATAACTCTTATGTAAACAAAGATAGACACTGGCAGCCATGTTTAACGTCGAATCAAAATAATGTTCGACTCAGATCAACATCATGTCATGCTGATCATTTTAGAAAAAGTCCCATATCAATATCACTTATAGTTTTCAAAAAGTAGTCTCTACAAACTTATTTTTTAAGAATCTATTTTTAGCTGTGGCAGCCATCTTGAATTTCTGGTCGATCTGAAATTTTGCTAGGATCAATAACATATCAAGAGCAACCTTGTTGTAAAGTTTCATGAAAATCCGCCAAGTAGTTTCAGAGGAGTAGTCGCTACAAGTTTTTACTATATAACTGTATGTAAACAAAGATGGCCGCAGCCATGTTTAACGTCTAATCAAAACGATTTTTGACAAGGACCAACACCATGTCATGCTGATCATTTTAGAAAAAGTCCCATATCAATATCACTTATAGTTTTCAAGAAGTAGTCGCTACAAACTTATTTTTTAAAAATCTATTTTTAGCTGTGGCAGCCAGTCTGCTAGGATCAATTACACATCAACAGCAACATTCTTGTAAAGTTTCATGAAAATACGCCAAGTAGTTTCAGAGGAGTAATCGCTACAAGTTTTTACTATGATACTCTATGTAAACAAAGATTGCCGCTGGCAGCCATGTTTAACGTCGAATCAAAACGATTTTTGACAAGGACCAACATCATGTCATGCTGATCATTTTAGAAAAAGTCCCATATGAATATCACTTATAGTTTTCAAGAAGTAGTCGCTACAAACTTGTATTTTAAAAATCTATTTTTAGCTTTGGTGGCCATCTTAGATTTCACATCAACAAGAATTTTTGCTAGGATCAACTAGACTTCATGGGCAACATTTCTGTAAAGTTTCATGAATATCCATGCAGTAGTTGCAGAGGAGTAGTCGCTACAACTAAAACTTTACGGACAGACAGACGGACGGACAGACGGACGGATGGACAGACGGACGACGGACGCCGCACCACGGCATAAGCTCTGCTGATCTCTGATCAGTCGAGCTAAAAATTAAAAAAAATCAAAAAATTCAACAAAAAAATAAATAAAAAAAAATAAATATAATAATAAAAGTCATAAAATCTGGTAAAATTTGGCAAAGATCAGATGCAAAATGAAGGACCTATGGTATGACGAGGCAAATTATAGCATTTTTAACAAAAGCAAGGGCCACAACTCCATTGTTACTGGTCTGATCTGGCTGGTTTTCAAACTTGACCGAGCTTTCATTGACATTAACAATCTGATAAAGTTTGGTAAAGATTGTATGAAAAATGAAGGCCCTATCGTCTTAACGAGGCAAAATATAGCATTTTGAACTAAATCAAGGGCATTAACTCTGCTGTTACTGGTCCGATATGAATGGTTTTCGAAAATGACCGAGCTTTCATTGATATTAACAATCTGATAAAGTTTTGTAAAGATTGGATGAACAATGAAGCCCCTATCGTCTTAACGAGGCAAAATATAGCATTTTGAACTAAATCAAGGGCCATAACTCTGCTCTTACCTGTCCGATCTGGCTGCTTTTCGAACTTGTCCGAGCTTTCATTGATATTAACAATCTGATAAAGTCTGGTAAAGATTGGATGTAAAATGAAGGCCCTATCTTCTTAACGAGGCAAAATATAGCATTTTTAACTCAATCAATGGACGTAACTCTGCTGTTACTCGTCCGATCTGGCTGGTTTTCGAACTTGTCAGAGCTTTCATTGATATTAACAATCTGATAAAGTTTGGTAAAGATTGGATAAACAAGAGGCCCAAGAGGGCCTGTGGACACTCTACTGGCTAAAACAGCTCTTATAGATTTAGATAGATATAGCTAGATATAGCTCTCTTCTCCTATAGATTTAACAAAGAAAAATACAATATACCGGTAGCATTTTTGAACAAATCAAGGGCCATAACTCTGTTATTATTAACAAGATCTAGCTGGTTTTCAAAAACAATTTGTTTATTGAAGACACTTACCAAGCAATTACTGGTACCAGGGGCATAATTAGAACTAATTCTTGTTACAGGTCAGTGCTCAAAAAATAGGATAGCCCGACGCCCGGGGCTCCTCGAAATCCATTCCGGGCCTTTCTCATTTTGCAGACGAGGAGCCCGTCTCAAGCTCAAGTTCCTCAAGACAAAATACTCCCATGTGTATTGTGAACTGTGAAAACACTTGCAATAAAGTAATTAAAATGTGTTATACACACATTGAAACAATAAGAAGTTTGAATATTTTGCCTGGCTTCGTGTCGGCAGTTTGTCACAACTTTGAGGTCGGCAATTGTTGACATAAAACTCATTATTCTGCTATTAGGGTTGTGTTTTCTTTCCTTTGTGATAAGAAATACCGTTTTTGTCATTAAAAACACACTAATGCATGAAAAAAAAATCGTTATTGATGGTATTTCGATTGAATGTTTGTGAAATGCTCGGGCCGTAAAAGTGGGGTGTCATAGTAGTTCGGATGGTACATAATTTCAGATATTTTTTTTTTTTTTTTTTTTTTTTTTTTACATAATCAAATAAGAAGAACTGTCCTTTACAAATACATGTTGGTGGAAAGAAAAATATATATACTGTATATGTATAAATAAAGATATAAAGTATATTTCTATTCATTATTTAAGGTGTAAGGAGTTCCTGGAATCCTACTTTTAAATGAATTCTAGTCTAGGCTCCTAATTCTTTACTTGGAGAAAGTGGTGACAAATAGAAAAAATATAGCCAGAGGAGGCTCTGATAGTCTCATAAAACCTGATTAAAAATTTGGCTCCAAGTTTAGCCCCAGTTTCACCAAGTCGGCTCTGATTATTATCATTTGGCAAAAGTGCTAGTACTCTCCTTTGCATTGGTTATAAATTACTATGTAATATTCTATTCTAACATATTTTAAACGAAATGGTGAATAAGTCCGCTGACCAGGGAGCATTAAGTGGTAGCAAAAAGAAAAATATAGTCAGAGGAGGTTCTGAGCTTGATTAATACATACGTAAAAAATGTGTGCTATAAAAGCGAATAAAGACAAATTTCCAATAAGAAAAAAAATTTGGACCTTTCCATTTTAAATCAGGGCCTGTCCATTTCAAATCTGGGCCTGTCCATTTCAAATCGGGGCCAGTCCATTTTCAGAAGCAACAAGCCCTGGGCCTGTCTCTTAAAATAATTTTCTTTGAGCACTGCAGGTCCACTAGATGGTACTACATATCAAATATGAAAGCTATAGGCCTTGTTTATGACATATAGATTTTTGAAGTATTGCTTACATAACTGTATGTTAACATGTGACCCCCAGGGTAAGGCTCCCGATGAACAGGGCAGAATTGTCACAGGTCCATCACATGCTGCAAAGCAATAAATGCTCTAGGGCTAGGCATTTTAGTTTTCGAAAAGATTGTTCAAGTTTACTCCATCCGGTACCGTGCTCTGGTGAGCTGAATAGGGGTCAAAATTGTGGCCTCTGGAGTGCCCACAAGCAAATTCCAATATTGACCTAGTGACATAGTTTTTTGATCTCATGTGACCCATTTTGAAACTTGATCAAGATATAATTCAGATAAACAATCTGAGAAAGTTTCATCAAGATCTGGTCAAAAATATGGCGTCTAGAGTGTTCACAAGGTTTTTCAAGTATTTGACCTAGTGACATAGTTTTTGACCCCATGGGACCCATTTTCGAACTTGACCAAAATATAATAAAGACAAACATTCTGACAAAGTTGCATCAAGCTCGGGTAAAAAATATGGCCTCTAGAGTGTACACAAGGTTTTTCCAATATTTGACCTAGTGACCTAGTTTTTAACTTCATGTGACCCATTTCCGAACTTGATCAAGATATAATTAAGATAAACAATTTGACAAAGTTTCATCAAGATTGGGTAACAAATATGACCTCTAGAGTGTACACAAGTTTTTCAAGTATTTGACCTAGTGACCTAGTTTTTGACCCACATGACCATTTTTGAACTTGACCGAGATTTCATTGAGACAAACATTCTGACAAAGTTTCATGATGATTGCATCAGAAATGTTGCCTCTAGAGTGTACACAAGCAAAAGTTAACGGACGGACGACGGACGGACGACGGACGGACGACGGAAGACGGACAACATACATCCCATAAGCTCTGCTGGCCCTTGGCCAGTAGAGCTAAAATGAAGGCCTATCGTCTTAACAAGGCAAATTATAGCATTACTTAACTAAATCAAGGGCCATAACTCCGCTGTTACTAGTCCGATATGGCTGGTTTTCGAACTTGTCCGAACTTTCATTGATATTAACAATGTGGTAAAGTTTGGTAAAGATAGGATGAAAAACGAAGGCCCTACGAAGGCAAAATATAGCAATATAGCATCTTGAACTAAATCAAGGGCCATAACTCCGCTGTAACTTGGCCGATCTGGCTGGTTTTCGAACTCATCCGAGCTTTCATTGATATTAACAACCTGTTAAAGTTGGTAAAGATTGGATGAAAAATGAAGGCCCTATCATCTTAACAAGGCAAAATATAGCATTTTTAACTAAATCAAGGGCCGTAACTCCGCTGCTACTAATCCAATATGGCTGGTTTTCGAACTTGTCCAAGCTTTCATTGATATTAACAATCTGATAAAGTTTAGTAAAGATCAGATGAACAATGAAGCCCTTATCGTCTTAACGAGGCAGAAATATAGCATTTGAATATAACTAAATCAAGGACATCTCTGGTATCTACTGGTCTCCGACCTGGCTGGTTTTCAAACTTGTCTGAGCTTTCATTGATATTAACAATGTGGTAAAGATAGGATGAAAAATGAAGGCCCTATCGTCTTAACGAGGCAAAATATAGCAATATAGCATCTTTAACTAAATCAAGGGCCATAACTCTGCTGTTACTTGGCCGATCTGGCTGGTTTTCGAACTTATTCTGAGCTTTCATTGATATTAATAATCTGATAAAGTTTGGTAAAGATCGGATGAACAATGAAGCCCTATCGTCTTAACGAGGCAAAATATAGCATTTTGAACTAAATCAAGGGCCATAACTCCGCTATTACTAGTCCGATAAAAATGGTTTTCAAACTTGTCCGAGCTTTCATTGATATTAACAATCTGATAAAGTTTGGTAAAGATTGGATGAACAATGAAGCCCCTATCGTTTTAACGAGGTCAATATAACATTTTTAACTAAATCAAGGGCCATAACTCCATTGTTACCTGTCAGATCTGGCTGGTTTTCGAACTTGTCCGAGCTATCATTGACATTAACAATCTGGTAAAGATCGGATAAAAAATGAAGGCCCTATCATCTTAACAAGGCAAATTATAGCATTACTTAACTTAATCAAGGGCCATAACTCCGCTGTTACTAGTCCGATATGGCTGGTTTTCGAAATTGTCCGAACTTTCATTGATATTAACAATGTGGTTAAGTTTGCGTAAAGATAGGATGAACAAGAGGCCCAAGAGGGCCTGTGGACGCTCTACTGGCTAACATGGCTCTTATAACATCAATGAAGCAGTGACTGCCATTTACATTTTTTTAAAGTTTCGGGCAAAAAACAGCTGTTGACTAAATCAAGTGCCATAACTAAAGAATCTGGTAAAGTTTGGTAAAGATCCGATGAAAATGAAGGCCCTACCGTATTAACGAGGCAAAATTTAATTATTTTTCACTAAATCAAGAGTGAACTTGTCTGAGCTTTATTGACATTAACAATCTGGTAAAATTTGGTAAAGATCGGATGAAAATGAAGGCCCTATCATCTTAACGAGGCAAAATATAGCATTTTTAACTAAATCAAGGGCCAAAACTCCGCTGTTATTGTCCGATATGGCTGTTTTCAAACTTGTTCGAGCTTTCATTGACATTAACAATCTGTTAAACTTTGGTAAAGTTCAGAAGAAAAATGATGGCCCTATCGTCTTAACGAGGAGAAATATAGTATTTTAACTAAATCAAGGCCATAACTCTGCTGTTACTGGTCCGATCTGGTTGATTTTCGAATTATTCGAACTTTTATTGACACTAACAATCTGTAAAGTTTGGTAAAGATCGGATGAAAAATGGAGGCCCTATCGTCTTAACGAGGCAAAATATAGCATTTTTAACTAAATCAAGGGGCCATAACTCCGCTGTTACTGGTTCGATCTGGCTGGTTTTCGAACTTGTCCAATCTTTTATTGATAGTTACAATCTGGGAAAGTTTGGTAAAGATGAGGTGAAAGATAAAGGCCCTATCGTCTTAACGAGGCAAAATAAAGCATTTTTAACTCAATCAAGGGCCATAACTCCGCCGAAACTGGTCCGATCTGGCTGGTTTTCGAACTTGTCCAAGCTTTCATTGATAGTAACAATCTGGTAAAGTTTTGGTAAGATCAGATGAAAAATGAAGGCCCTACGTCTTGAGGCAAAATATAGCATTTTTAACTAAATCAAGGGCCATAACCCCGTTTTAACTGGTCCGATCTGGCTGGTTTTCGAACTTGTCAGAGTTTTCATTGATATAAACAATCTGGTAAAGTTTGGTAAAGATGAGGTGAAAGATGAAGGCCCTATGGTCTTAACGAGGCAAAATAAATCATTTTTAACTCAATCAAGGGCCATAACTCGCTGATACTGTTCCGATCTGGCTGGTTTTCGAACTTGTCCAAGCTTTCATTGACATTAACAATCTGGGAAAGTTTGGTAAAGATGAGGTGAAAGATAAAGGCCCTATCGCTTACCGAGGCAAAATAAAGCATTTTTAACTCAATCAAGGGCCATAACTCCGCCGATACTGGTCCGATCTGGCTGGTTTTCGAACTTGTCCAAGCTTTCATTTATAGTAACAATCTGATGAAGTTTGGTAAAGATCGAGTGAAATATGAAGGCCATATCGTCTTAACGAGGCAAAATTTAGCATTTTTAACTAAATCAAGTGCCATAACTCCACCGATACCGGTCTGATCTGGCTGGTTTTTGAACTTGTCCGAGCTTTCATTGACATTAACAATCTGGTAAAGTTTGGTAAAGATCAGATGAAAAATGAAGGCCCTATCGTCTTTAGGCAAAATATAGCATTTTTAACTAAATCAAGGGCCATAACTCCGTTTTAACTTGGCCGATCTGGCTGGTTTTCGAACTTGTCAGAGCTTTCATTGATAGTAACAATCTGGTAAAGTTTGGTAAAGATGAGGTGAAAGATGAAGGCCCTATGGTCTTAACGAGGCAAAATAAAGCATTTTTAACTCAATCAAGGGCCATAACTCCGCTGATACTGTTCCAATCTAGCTGGTTTTCGAACTTGTCTAAGCTTTCATTGACATTAACAATCTGGTAAAGTTTGGTAAAGATCAAGTGAAATATGAAGGCTCTATCGTCTTAACGAGGCAAAATTTAGCATTTTTAACTAAATCAAGGGCCATAACTCTGCCGATACTGGTCCGATCTGGCTGGTTTTCGAACTTGTCCGAGCTTTCATTGATATTAACAACCTGTTAAAGTTTGGTAAAGATTGGATAAAAATTGAAGGCCCTATCGTCTTAACGAGGTAAAAGTAAACAGACGGACGACGGACGACGGACAACTCGCCATCCCAAAAAGTAGGTCAAAGTCATAGATGCACTACCGCAGACACAACTATGTCAAAACAGAATGTTTTCTTCCAAAGATTAAACTATAAATTAGGTTTAAAACATCTAGTGCATAATTCTAGTTCATGAGAAAGTGATGTAAATGTAACAATTAAAGTTACCTACCCTTTGCTTGGATGGTGAAGGTCACATCCACATTTGCTTTGTCACGTTGCAATGTACCACTCAAGATACAACTATTAGCAAAGTTTGAAAGGTCTTAGTGCATACAGTTTGTGAAAAAGTAACCTAAACGCCAAAGTTGAAGGTAAAAATTATAAGGTTATCTGCCCTTGCTTGGAGGGTCAAGGTCACTTCCACATTTGCTTTGTCACGTTGCGATGTACCACTCAAGATACAACTATAAGCAAAGTTTTAAAGGTCTAGTGCATACAGTTTGTAAAAAAGTGATCTAAACGCAAAAGTTGAACCTAAAAATTATTAAATTATCTGCCCTTTGCTTGGAGGGTCAAGGTCACTTCCACATTTGCTTTGTCACGTTGCCATGTACCACCCAAGATACAACTATAAGCAAAGTTTGAAAGGTCTAGTGCATACAGTTTGTGAAAAAGTGACCTAAATGCAAAAGTTGAACTTAAAAATTAGTAAGTTATCTGCCCTTTGCTTAGAGGGTCAAGGTCACTTCCACATTTGCTTAGTCACGTTGCGATGTACCACCCATGATACAACTATTAGCAAAGTTTGAAAGGTCTAGTGCATACAGTTTGTGAGAAAATGACCTAAACGCAAAACTTAAATGTTGACGCCGCCGCCGCCGGAAAAGCAACACCTGAATCTACTTACCCCGGGCTATACCCCAATTTTAATTTTCTTGGAGCCCTGAAGAGTTTAAGAGTGTTGCAATTATAAAAGACTGGTTTAGTTGTAATAGTGCGGTGGATTTAACATTGTTACTAGACGATTATAACGATTTACCGAATGCATTGATCAAAAAGTGTCGATTTTGGCAACTTCCTTCAATTTAGAATAAAACAAGCTGATGCAATCAACAACCTGGTGATTGGTGTAGTTAGCGTTAATTGTCGTCATCGCACCTATAATCTTCAATTAATGATGTACCTACTAGTAGGTCTATGTTTTCATAACAAGGTGATAATTTGCGAAACGTGATTGTTTACCCGGACATAGCCTATCTGAATAAATCTCGTCATGTGCCGCAAGACGCTAGATGCAATTTCATAGGTTGGTTGCATGATCATGTGTCGACATTTAACCCCGCCTTGATTGATTTGACACGTGCAGCTGTGAACTCATTGTTTAACATGCACTAAACATATGCTGTGTGTTACAAATTACATAGAGCAGTAAAAATATACTTTTAGGTAAAAGAAATTGGCACAGAAATGATTTTAACTGATTCTGGTTCCAAAAATTATGGAAAAAAATATATCCAAAGTCCTCATCTCAAATCACGTGCTAAATATGTTTTTTTGGGGCAAAAAGATGTAAAATAATGAAAAAATCACCTTTTTTGGGAATAATTTATGAAAATTATAATTAAACAATAAAAAACACAGTTGTATAGTAAATAATGTTTGTAATAGAGAAGACAATCAGAATGTATGATCAATTTGAACAAATAAATAGACAGACTCTCAATTTTGGGATAAAATGGTGAAAAAAGTGATAAAATCACCGATTTCTGGAGAAAAAATATTTAAATTAAATCTGTGTGTAAATATCATATTTTTGTTCTTGTATTTTACTATTTATGTAGTTCTCTATCAGATATCTAAAATACAATTCACAACTCAAATTGAAAGTGTACTTATTTTGAGGTTGAAAGTTCAAGAAAAATAGGAAAAAATCAACGATTTTTGGGAACATAATTTTATAATGCTATTTAGGTATTAATGTTAAATTAAGTAACATATCCAACTTTTTATAGTAGATCTACTTGTCTGATCTCACTAAATGTTTTAGATTGGTCAAAACAGTAGATTTGTAAGTAAAATATTTCAGATAATCTCCCTTAATTAAAATGTGTTTGATTTGATAGAGTACCTTCCCTTAAAAGTTTGCCGCTCTCTCTGACAATACATGTTTTGGTACTGAGGTAAACACCAATTCAGTGAACTGATACACACTTGATGGAGCTTGTTATACAGTTACATAGATGACAAGTATGTATATATTTGATTTTGAAATAAAACATAATTGTAAAGGTAATAACAGATCCGTGTGCTACTTAATTAAGATTGTTGTTATAAATGTGAAGCAACATGTATTGACCAGTGCAACTTCAGTATATAAACCATTATACACCCTACGATATATGTCCTCTCCTTTCTGTTTCTAAGAGTCGGTATACTGGTTATAAATCAGGGGCGGATTCAGGCGAGGGCGCACCCGGCCACCCTCGCCCCCGCCCCAACCACAATAAAATCTGAAAATTAATGAAAAAGTGTGCTTTTCTATTGTTTCTGTTTTGTTGTTAACAGGTTTTTAAGTTTTAACAGGTTTTTAAGTAGCGTCGCCCCTCCCCCAACCCCACCCCTTAAACACCATAACAGCAACAACTGAGAAGATATGAACATGCATGCGAAAAGCGTGTTTTGGTGGTGGATTTTGTTGTCAATTTATTTCAGTTTCGCCCCCGTATTAATTCCCGTATCCGCCCGTGTGAACATTCATTTCGATTTATATTTGCGCCAGATTTGGAGAAATACTATTTGGTTTATACTGACCCGCTACATGGGGTCAGAAAGAAGATTAATAGAGGTGAGGAGTGATCCGAGTCCCCATAAAACTTACTGACCACATATACGTGCATATAACGGTAGTGATGGAGTGGGTGGGGGCATGACGATGAAGTTGCAACATACTAATTATAGATCTTTGCACCAAGTACCATTTTAGATACACATTTTGTTATAAAGTAAATATTTTACAACAATATCCAGATACAATATAGAGTATTGATTGCCATTCCGACTAAACAAAATATTATCGTCACATTTTTATTCAAATACAGTTGACAGACATGGTCTAAGATGTACTAATGGCGGACATCTGTCGATTTTGTGATCAACCCATTTCATCTAGAGAGTGTGCAACCTTAAGTGAAAAGGGTGTTGCCGGTATTCTAAATGCTGCAGCGGAACGTAATGACAGCACGATTAATATCAGTAAAGGCGAAAAGGTGCATAAAGAGTGTCGACGGTTGTATACAGAACCAAAGAGGATAGAAAAAATAACAGGAAAAAGGAAGTCCATTGAAATTCAAAGTGATCAACACATGTTACGCTCCGGTGAAAACTTATTCAGATTTCATGAAAATTGTTTATTTTGCGGTAAATCTATAGAAGATACAAAACGGCAAAAGATATACAAAGAGGTTTACCCAGTTCGAACAAAAGATTTTCAAAATGCAATTTATTCTAAGTGCAAAGAAAGAAATGACGACTGGGATAAGAAAGTTATATCTAGGATAGAATATTCTCGTGATCTCCATGCATCTGATGCTATTTATCATCAGTTTTGTAGTTTAAAATTCAGATCAGGAAAAGGGACAATTGATGAAATAAACACGCCACCAGAGAAGAAAAGAAATATAGGCAGACACAAAAACATTGAAAGGGAGGCTGCTTTTATGAAAGTGATACAATATCTTGAGGAGAATGATGAAGAGCAGTTAACAGTTAATAGTCTTATTGATCAAATGAAGCATTATATTGGCGATGAACATGAACCATTTAGTTTTCCACATATGAAATCAAGATTAAGTGATCACTTTGGTGATGAAATTATTTTTGCAGAAGTATATGGAAAATCGAATGTGGTAACATTCAGAAATACAGCGTCAAATATCCTTCACAATTTCCATTCACTACCAAAGACAGAAGACACGGACACAGAGAAATACAGGATCATTGAAACAGCTGCTCAACTGATTAAAACCGATGTCAAGAGTGTCGACTCATCGAAACACACCTACATTTCACCGGATGAAATAAATACACCAGAACAGTGTTTACAGTACATACCAGAATCCTTACAACTACTTCTGAAGGAACTCTTTGTAGCGAAAAGTTCAAAAGGAAAGCAGGCTGCCATAGGACAGGCTATAATGCAGTCCATTCGACCTAGAGCTATCCTGGCTCCCTTACAACTAGGTCTTGGTGTCCAATGTCATCATCATTTTGGGTCACGATTTCTTGTTGACTTGCTTAATAGTTTGGGGTTCTGCTGTTCGTATCAAGAAGTGCAGCGATATGAGTATAGTGCAGCTGTTACACAAAATACCGAAATTCCAAAGTATGAACAAGGTCAGTTCATTCAGTTTGTTGCGGACAATGTTGACCATAATGTACGAACACTAGATGGGCATGGAACTTTCCATGGAACGGGGATAATAGCTGCAGTTACACCTGGAGGAAATATTTCCAAACCAATACCGAGATTCAAAATGATGGCTGAAGATATCGCACTTGTAGGCAGAATACCTATTCATTTCTACACTCCACATGGAAATGCTAATCTGAAATACATCCCGTTTACTGGTATTATTGCTAAAGACATGGCATATAACATTGATATCTTGTGGAAATCCACTTGGTTGCTGAAACCCTGTACGTCATCTTGGAATGTAACAATGCAAACAGTACACACTAGTGGCACATATCCCGGACTGTCAACGGTTATGTTTATGCCAATGATCGACCTTAGCCCGAGTGATGGAACCTGTATCTACTCAACATTGCATTTTATAAATGACCAGGCCAAGAAATACGAGGTAACGCCAATCCTCACATTTGACCAACCTCTATGGTGGAAAGCCCTGAACATCGTTCTATCAGAACCTAGTAACAGCGACCTGCGACACATTGTGCTCAGATTGGGAGGACTGCACATGGAAATGAGTTTCCTAGGCTGTATTGGTCATATAATGACAGACTCGGGGTTAACGGAACTGCTAGAAACAATATATGCGGAAAATGCTGTTATGCACATGCTAACAGGCAAAGCATATCACGAGCAATTAGAGGCCACAACCTTGTAGATATGGCCCTGTATTCGTTAATGGCCGCCGAGGTCTTTAATATTGACATACGTAAGAACAAACCGAGTGGTGAAATTGAAGGTGACGAAACAAATGACGGAGCTGAGTTCAATGGTGGTTCGGAAAATGATGAGACATGTAATGTTGGATTGGAAACAAATATGAAGGAAAGTACCTCTGACAAGCAAGTTAATGTTTCTGTGGACACGGAAAATCACCTAATCGAGACAGTAGAATTGTTTGCTGAAGAAACATATAGACATGACAGAATAGGCATTGACAATGATATCGAGTGTGCATTGACTGTGTTTGATCAGGTTCTTGCAGGTGATTTAGATGTTGAATCTGCATGTTCATCTGCTGTAGTAGAGCGCATAAAAGAGAGAGTAGATACGCACCGTAGTAACTTAAAACAAAGTCGCACATCAAGATTATGGCTTCAATACATGGAGATGGTTGATATACTGAGGACATTTATTAAGGCAGAACGTTCTGGCAACTGGAAGCTCCATTTACAGGCAGTATTAGATATGTTACCCTATTTCACAGCATCTGGCCACAACTTATATGCAAAGTCGGCACACGTATACCTTGCAAACATGCTAGCATTAGAAACAAGTAGTCCTGATGTGTACAGGTACTTTATGGAGGGGTATCATGTACTAAGACAAAGCGATCGATTTTGGGCAGGACTCTGGACTGATTTAGTCATAGAACAAATGCTCATGAGAAGTTTGAAAACAACTGGTGGGCTAACACGAGGAAGGGGAATGACTGAAACACAGAGGGCGCTGTGGGTACTTTATCGCCCCGCTTGCTCAGAAATCAACGAAGCTATGCAACAAGTATCAGGAACAGAATTCATCACCAGTGAGCAGCATAAAGATACTTCAAACGCACGGCAACAGAGAGACAAGAAAGACACGAACATTCTAATAGAATATCTCGGTGAAAGAAACCCCTTTAATAAGGATCCGGAGCTAAAAAGTATATCAAGTGGAGTTGTTTCTGATGATTCTATCAATGTAGATGATGCAAAAGCTGTTGGGATCAAGATTCTAGAAAAAATGGCTGGAAGCACTGTTATGGATTTTGCTTTCAAGCGAAAAGATCAAGTAAAAACAATGTCGGATACGGCTGGTTTGAAAATAGGCGATGACTTTGTCAAGGTAGACTCTCAACTATTATTTCAACGGCTTGTTTCTGCGGCAAGGAGATCACTCCCAGAAGACGAACTGGATTCGCTGTTCTCTTATGAGTTATGCACTTACCCTCCAGCAATATTTGAAACCCCGCACTTGCTGAGAGAGGCTGATAAGCCAGCATTGGCAGAAGCTATACGAGATAAAGTAAAACCACAGAGTGAAAGACCCACTGGTGAAATAAAATATATACTTGATGGCGGTTGCCTTTTGCAAAGGATTCCTTGGCCAAAATCTAACAGTTATGGTCAAATATGTGATGTATATGTGGAGCATGTTACAAAGAAGTATGGAAAAGCGACGGTGGTATTTGATGGATATGACAAGGTTCCAAGTACTAAAGACACAACACATCTTAGGCGAACAGGGGGTTGCGTTGGGACAGAAGTTAAATTCACTGAGACAATGATCATGAGAGGAAAGAAAAGTAAGTTCCTCACAAACAAGACAAACAAACAAAGATTTATTAATCTTCTAAGTGATAAGTTGCAAAAAGCGGGTATTGAAACTGTTCACTCTTCAGGCGATGCGGATCTTCTTATGGTAAAGACAGCTGTGACCTATTCCTTAACAACGCAGACGTCATTAGTTGGAGATGATACAGATCTGTTGATATTGCTGTGTTACTATACGAAACTTGATTCATATAATATATATTTGTTACCGAGACCAACACCCAAGAAAAGCACAGTATGGAACATTCAAGACACAAAACGTAGATTGGGTGAAGAAATATGCTCTAATATACTGTTTCTTCATGCAATTCTTGGCTGCGACACAACATCAAGGATATATGGACTTGGGAAGGGTACTGTTCTGAAAACGTATGAAAACAATACAGAATTTCGTCTGGCTGCAGATATGTTCAACAAAACATCAAACGAAGTATCTAAAGAGGACATTATTACATCTGGAGAGACTGCATTATTGTGTCTATATAAGAGTAATTCGCGAGAAGGACTGGACAAACTACGTGTTCATAAATTCGCCGAAAAGGTTGCCAAAAGCACAAGTTTTGTAGACCCCAAAATGTTACCGCTTTCATCAGGGGCTGCAAAGTATCACAGTCTACGGGTATTTTATCAAATACAGGACTGGAAAGGTAATGAAGATGGGTTAATACCCGTTGAATGGGGCTGGGAAATACAAGATAACTCTGTCACAAAATGTCACGGGTAGAGCGTACTGGTCGTATATAGCTCTTGTATCGGTTACACCCAAAATCTATTGTTCGAGTTGAAACAATTTCACAATATTCATGATCTATTCATGTAACACGTAAAAGCGTGCACATTTTAAGTGGCCGCCAGAGAGGCCGTGTCATAAGTTTAGTTTTGTGCTAATGCATGTAAACGTATAGGTATATCTTCCTTGAACGGCAAAATTGTATAAGGGGCCTCCCGTGTTGATTCAATACTGTAGATTTAGCCACGTTTGTCACGGACTGAACGGAGGAAATAATGATTTGGGCGTAATGTTTGCTATAAAACCCATTGTCTTCTAGCTTTCGCCGGGATCATCGATAGTACTTTGTTGGAACAGAGATTGGACGGCAAATTTCACAGGCAACATGTGGTTAGTAGTTTTATTAAACTTTTATCGTATATTTGTATTCAGTGGGCGGCGCAATCTTGTTTGGCGGTTACGACATCCGGTTAGCATTGATGTTTCTCAAATATAACTTTAGACTAGCATATGATTTTGAAGTTACTTTATTAGATGTCATTATTGTAATTGATCATTAATTGCAAAACAATATTAATTTGATAACAGTGGATAATAGGTGCATTAGTTAACGTTGGCGTATAACTCAGTGATTGTAATACACGAGTGTTAACATTAGTTAACAATGAGATGAGTGACAAGAATAAATGCGTGCATGCATAACTCAGTGAGTGTAATATATAAGTAATTTGATCATGTTTATATTACATGTATTAGGGGCATTGATTAACAGCGACGTACATAGCGTATACATGGCGTTGTAGAATATGTATACATTGCTACTCATCATTAGTACAGCTTACATATATTGATTGAATAATGATTTGTTTGGGTAATGGTAATTATGCAAGATTGTTATGTTTGTCAACCGACATCTAAAACGTATGTATAATTACAGCCTAAGCCATCCAGGTGTGGATCTAAGCCATCCAGGATATAAGCCATCCAGGGTTGGAGTAAGCCATCTAGGTTTGGATATCCAGGAGTGGAGCTAAGCTTCCACGATTAACGTTACAAGCGGTGGAGACGGTCCCCGTACCTGCGCAGCCAGGTTTTACTAACGACAACCCCCGGGACACAAGGTGGGCCCGTTACCAGTCCTCACTGGAGGAATATCATTCACAATCTCAGTGGAGATTAACTATCATTGCATCGCGTCATCAACCCTTACAGAAGGCATTTGATGACAATCATCCATTGAATTCGCGCATCATCATCTTCATGAGCTCTCGCGCATCACAGTTATCGCGCTAGATCAACATTGTTATAGCTTTAACAACACTTTAGTGTCTTAGACATTCAGTATTTATAGCAATACTAAGAACGTCTTAAACGTTCAGGAGAACATTCTTTTCATAGTTCATTTGTGTATTCGCTTGTTTTTTTAGATCATTGTATATATATTAAACATATTTTAAAAGTTGCATTAAACTTATGTAAATGCATTCACCGTCATTGATTCTTTCCTGAGTTAGCCCAACCACTAAGGTCATCCTGTGACAAACTCCATGAAGCCGCTTAAAATGGACAAATCACCTGCCCCAGAATTCCTTCTGAAGGTGATAAGATGCTCGTGCAAAACAGGATGCAAAACGACCAGCTGTAGTTGTAAGAAAGTGGGATTAGATTGCAGTACAGCATGTAGTTCATGCAGAGGAGTAAGTTGTGATAATTCATTACGACCCGAAATAGACAGTGATTAAAGTGAGTTCCGTTGGCTACATGTAAAATACAAACTGGTAAGAAGACAATATAAATCACCATACCTAACCTTCTATGTCTATGACAACTAAGATTATATTTTGAAGTCTACTGATTACACATGAAGTGTTGCTTGACTTATCATCTTAACAGAATTATATATATATGCTGAAACGAACTTGAACAAGTATTATTTAGTTTGAACGGAAATTGATTAAAAGAAAAAAAGATTTTGATTTTATACTTGGTGTATTCCCAAAATCAGCGATTTTTCTTTATTTTTACAATTTTCTACCCCAAAAATAGTATATTTAGAATGTGATTTCAGAGGAGGATTTTGGACATATTGTTTTCTATATCTTTGGGAACCATAATCAGTTAAAATAATGTCAGTGACAATTTATTTGAATTTATGCTATTTTTTATTAATCTTAACCTAAAACCATTAAAAAACAAGAGGTCAATGACCTTGAAGCTCTACTGATTGATTTTGATTTCAGGAAGTAGTCGCTACAGACTTGTTTTTTGAAAATCTATTTTTAACCGTGGCGGCCATCTTGAATTTCCGGCCGACCTGAAATTTTGCTAAGATCAATAAGACATTAAGAGCAACATTCCTGTGAAGTTTCATGAAAATCCGTCAGGTAGTTTCAAAGAAGTAGTCGCTACAAGTTTTCATTATATAACTCTATGTAAACAAAGCAGCCATGTTTAAGGTCAAATCAAAACGATTTTCGACAAGGACCAACATCATGTCATACTGATCATTTTAGAAAAAGTCCCATATCAATATCTCTTATTGTTTTGAAGAAGTAGTCGCTACAAACTTATTTATTTTAAATCTATTTTTAGCTGTGGCGGCCATCTTGAATTTCCGGCCGACCTGAAATTTTTCTAGGATCAACTAGACATCAAGAGCAACATTCCTATGAAGTTTCATGAACAACCGTCAAGTAGTTTCAGAGGAGTAGTCGCTACAAGTTTTTACTATATAACTCTATGTAACCAAAGATGGCCACTGGCAGCCATGTTTAACGTCGAATCAAAATAATTTTCCACAAGGATCTACATCATGTCATGCTGATCATTTTAGAAAAAGTCCCATATCAATATCACTTATAGTTTTCAAGAAGTAGTCGCTACAAACTTATTTTTTAAAAATCTATTTTTAGCTGTGACGGCCATCTTGAATTTCCGGCCGACCTGAAATTTTGATAGGATCAATTAGACATCAAGAGCAACATTCCTGTAAAGTTTCATGACAATCCGCCAAGTAGTTTCAGAGGAGTAGTCGCTACAAGTTTTTACTATATAACTCTATGTAAACAAAGATGGCCGCTGGCAGCCATGTTTAACGTTGAATCAAAACGATTTTTGATTAGGATCAACATCATGTAATGCTGATCATTTTAGAAAAAGTCCCATATCAATATCACTTATAGTTTTCAAGAAGTAGTCGCTACAAACTTATTTTTTAAAAATCTATTTTTAGCTGTGATGGCCATCTTGAATTTCCGGCCGACCTGAAATTTTTCTAGGATCAATTAGACATCAAGAGCAACATTCTCTGATCAGTAGAGCTAAAAATTAAAAAAATTAAAAAAAAAAAGTTTTCGGACCCAAAAACAGGTTTTGATATATTATTATACTTTTTTTCCATTTAAACTTAATATTATGTAATATTAGCAATAAAATTTCATATATAAATACATGTTTTACTAATATTCTGAATGAATATAAATTTATTCCAGAAAATAGTGATTTTCTTCATTTTTTTGACTTTTTAACCCAAAAAATCATATTAAGCACGTGATTTGAGATGAGGACTTTGGATATATTTTTTTGTATATTGTTTCGAACCAGGATCAGTAAAAATAATTTCTGTGCCAATTTCTTTTACCTTAGGCTATATTTAAGGCTAAAATGACCTGCCTAACAGGCAATCAACCATACTTGGCAAATAGAGATTATGAGCGGCTTCCATGTGATCGGTAGATCAAAGGCACATCCGGTAGTCTACAGGAGAATGCGGGAGATTTGTCATGTATGCACTTCACCCCATTGTTTATTTATCCTACTCTATAATGACGACCATTTCATCACAACTGGTGCTTTAATAAGATACATACACGCTGTCCAGATTATCGACGATTCCTTTGTTTTCCAATTCCGGTTTTGGGTCACGACCTGCCTGGCCCTTCCCTGAAAAATGAACACTTTTATTAATTTACAGAAATACTCCCTCTCTACATTCTCAAACAAGAGGTCAATGACCTTGAAGCTCTACTGATTGATTTTGATTTCAGGAAGTAGTCGCTACAGACTTGTTTTTTGAAAATCTATTTTTAACCGTGGCGGCCATCTTGAATTTCAGGCCGACCTGAAATTTTGCTAAGATCAATAAGACATCAAGAGCAACATTCCTGTAAAGTTTCATGGCAATCCGCCAAGTAGTTTCAGAGAAGTAGTCGCTACAAGTTTTTAGTATATAACTCTATGTAAACAAAGATGGCCGCTGGCAGCCATGTTTAACGTTGAATCAACACGATTTTTGACTAGGATCAACATCATGTAATGCTGATCATTTTAGAAAAAGTCCCATATCAATATCACTTATAGTTTTCAAGAAGTAGTCGCTACAAACTTATTTATTTTCAATCTATTTTTAGCTGTGACGGCCATCTTGAATTTCCGGCCGACCTGAAATTTTTCTAGGATCAATTAGACATCAAGAGCAACATTCCTGTAAAGTTTCATGACAATCCGCCAAGTAGTTTCAGAGAAGTAGTCGCTACAAGTTTTTACTATATAACTCTATGTAAACAAAGATGGCCGCTGGCAGCCATGTTTAACGTTGAATCAAAACGATTTTTGACTAGGATCAACATCATGTCATGCTGATCATTTTAGAAAAACTCCCATATCAATATCACTTATAGTTTTCAAGAAGAAGTCGCTACAAACTTGTATTTTAAAACTCTATTTTTAGCTTTGGCGGCCATCTTGGATTTCACATCAACATGAATTTTTGCTAGGATCAACTAGACTTTATGGGCAACATTTCTGTAAAGTTTCATGAATATCCATCCAGTAGTTTCAGAGGAGAAGTCGCTACAAATAAAAGTTTACGGACAGACGGACAGACGGACGACGGACGCCGCACCACGGCATAAGCTCTGCTGATCTCTGATCAGTAGAGCTAATAAAACTAAATAAAGATTATTTAACTGCTAGAATCGATTATAGGGAAATCCTTCACGAGATGGTAGACAAGTTGTTCTTTTCATGAACGAGCGCATGTAAGTGAAAAACAAAACACGACTACCATTGAGTGAAAGATTTCCACATAATCAAACACAGTGGAATAATAATCTGTTTATTACATTTTAAATCAGCTTATGTATATTTTTTACCTAAATTACTCGCTTGATTGACCATTATCGGCAGATGACGTCAACGTCAGCAACACTTTATTGACGTGATATAAATGAAGGTCATAGATATATTTGAGTTTGGAGTTAGTTATTAATATTTAGCGATTATGAATTCTTTCCACTGAGAAATCTCAATCTTTCACCAACAGAAATGTAATAAAGCCGAATAATACAAGCAGTAAAACTAACAAGAGGGTCAAATGGCCCTCAATTACTCGCCTGATAGCTTTTTCGCATTGTAGACATTTGCAACATTAACAGAAGAGGGTGAAATTAATGCGATCTGGTTAGGTAATTTCAGAGAAGGAGATAAATGAGACCTGGTTAGGTAAGTTCAGGGATGATGATATTTTAAATTTCCTCTGTGCAACTCTTTGTAAAACTGCGAAAGCCCCGAGGCATGAAATATGGAGATACATGCCTTGCAATTTCAAAAAAAGAAGAAGATTTTTATTTTTTTCCCTAAATAGGGCTAGGTCAAACATGTGAAATCTCCATTTATGACCACAGGGATTTCATTTGAACACAACTGATAGTAAAGTAACTTTGGATTATTTCTAAACAAAACTGTCGAAATCTGTTGACTGGAAGTCTTGAAAAGATATTTTAAGCTTTTGACTATTTTCAGTAAAAGTGACCATCTTGGATGTTGCATTGACCTATTTTTAACAAACTTGGAAGCTATTGATCTAAGGACAGGGTGGCCATGGATTCTCAAAATAAAATTCCCTGATATTTTCCTGTTTTTTCCTGACCAAGATAAGAATATATACGGCCTCTATCCTCCCCTTACAGGCATACCTTCACCACCATATATTCCACATTTATGAGATAATTACATTTATATAGCTTTGTTCGCATTTTAAAATGTTCTTCATTTCATATTTAAATCATTTTAGCAAATGAATAACGTCTACAATGTTTAAAATTGATGTATTAATATGCCAATTATTTTATTTTTTATAACTGAATGTTTCTTTTCTTCTGCCTGAACAGTGTCAATAACATGTGAACATATTTTTTTGTTTTGTGTAAGATAGTGCAGATATAAAACACCCTAACTTTTCCCTGATTTTTGCAATTTTTTTTCAAATTCACTGATTTTTCCCTTGAGAGATTTTTTGGTGCCGTTTTTCCCTATTTCCACAGTCCATGGCAGCCCTATAAGATCATCCATGTGAAGTTTGTTCAAAATTCCTAGAAAAATTCATTTAGAGCCAATGTTGATGACATACGCATGCTCTCATAAATGCATCCTTGTGTTGCATTTCTCCTTTATTTCTTCTCCAAACAGCGCCAAACAAGAAACACATATTGATGTCTAAAATGTCCCAATTTTCAGTATAATTTTCAATTCTAACCCTAGTCCCTAGCCTCACAAGGTAGCGTTTGTGTGTACAGACAGATGAAGAGTGACAGCAATAGCTCACATCTGCTCAAGTGATTAGTGCAATTGCTTGTGCATGATAATTAAAAGTATTCATGATTCTGTTTCAGCATTGTGCCTAATGATGAAAACTCACCAAGACAATTTCTTTTTCTGTAACAGATGATAAGGATCACCACAATGAACAGTATGGTGGGCAATATCAGCCCGATGATCCACAAGTTGCTCGCTGCTGATTCCACTCTAGGCTTGACAACTGAAAAACACAATACTTAAAGTTTAATAAAACTGTCACCATGTGTAATTGCCTCAATACCAACAGAACTGTTACCATGTGTATTTACCACAATATCAACAGAACTGTCACCATGTGTACTTGCCTCAATACCAACAGAACTGTCACCATGTGTACTTGCCTCAATACCAACAGAACTGTCACCATGTGTATTTACCTCAATATCAACAGAACTGTCACCATGTGTATTAACCTCAATATCAACAGAACTGTCACCATGTGTAATTGCCTCAATACCAACAGAACTGTCACCATGTGTATATACCTCAATATCAACAGAACTGTCACCATGTGTACTTGCCTCAATACCAACATAACTGTCACCATGTGTATTTACCACAATATCAACAGAACTGTCATCATGTGTACTTACCTCAGTACCAACAGAGCTGTCATCATGTGTACTTACCACAATATCAACAGAACTGTCACCATGTGTACTTACCTCAATATCAACAGAGCTGTCATCATGTGTACTTACCTCAATATCAACAAAACTGTCATCATGCGTACTTACCACAATATCAACAGAACTGGCATCATGTGTACTGGCCACAATATCAACAGAACAGTCATCATGTGTACTGGCCACAATATCAACAGAACTGTCATCATGTGTACTTACCTCAATATCAACAGAACTGTCATCATGTGTACTTACCACAATATCAACAGAACTGTCATCATGTGTACTGGCCACAATATCAACAGAACTGTCATCATGTGTACTGGCCACAATATCAAAAGAGCTGTCATCATGTGTACTTACCTCAATATCAACAGAAATGTCATCATGTGTACTTACCACAATATCAACAAAATTGTCACCATGTGTACTTACCACAATATCAACATAACTATCATCATGTGTACTTACCTTAATATCAACAGAAGTGTCTAAATATCAACAGAAGTGTCATCATGTATTCTTGTCTCAATATTATCATAACCGTCATCATGTGAACTTTCCACAATATCAACAGAACTGTCATCATGTGAACTTACCACAATATCAACAGAACTGTGATCATGTATACTTACCTCAATATCAACAGAATATCAACAGAACTGACATCATGTGTACCAATACTCCATACCAACAGAACTGTCATCATATGTATTTACCTCAATATCAAAAGAACTGTCATCAATTTAACTTACCACAATATCAACAGAACAGTCATCATGGTTACTTGCCTTAATAGCAACAGTCTGCCATGTTCATATGTACTTACCTTAATATCAACAGAACTGTCATCAAGTATACTTATCACAATATCAACAGAACTGTCATCAATTTAACCACAATATCAATGGAACCATCCTGGGCTCTTCATTTGTCTTCGCCACTCGCCATAGGTGAAATCAAATTGAAATTGGCGAAACTTTTGTCAAGTCATTTTGACCCATGTAAACTGACGGCTGGCACTGGCGAAAGAAAAAAGTCCAGGGTCGCGGCCATGTTTTTTGGAAAAATCCTTGACAGGTTCTCTGTGTTTACAGAAGAGCTAAAATCTATAGACTGTGTTACGACCTTTGCGCTTTATATTACATACAGATTATTTGACATAGCGACGTCTAACTGCAACTCACTTGGTGTGCCAATACTGGAGGAAAATTAGAAACCCAACAATAGCACGCCAAAAAAAAGTCGCATTATTCAACAACAACGTAAAACGGCGCATAATAACCTTTCTCATACAAAGATTTACATCCTTTTAGCTAAATTAATGACTTTTCAATACAGAAAGTAGCCGATGATACGAACATGTAAACAACATGTAAACATTATGTTGTCATCTGTTTACGCGCATTGAAACCAGGCCAGTTATTTTGAGTTGTATTCGACGTCACAAAAAACAACGATTACTGTGTCCTCCGTTGATTGTTTGAATGATTGATGGATTGAAGGGTTTTACAACGCACATACAAAGGTCATTTGTCATCAAAAGGAAAGCCCCCTCTCCATTTACATCAAGATAAAAATTATGCAAAGTGAGCCAACAACATCCTCAACCCCATGTACTGAATGTTCATCCAACTAAGTGGAAGGAGACACTGACTCTGTGGTCTTATTCTACCTTGGATGTAAACTTGATCTTCTACTTTGAATGGTACCACCGACATGGTACCACAGGGGGGCGTAATTAACCAATGAACATGACAATTGAATTGGGTTTTATGACGCACAAACTAGTGGCACAAACACAGTTTATATGAAATTACGCGATTCTATTGATTCTAGAATTATACTAACAAAAGAATCTTATTTGACCTATTTTTGATTGGTATTTGTGAAATATATATTAATGACAAGATAAGAAAGTTATACAAATATTTAATTGAAATTTTTGTATTAAATTCTGCTAAAGTGGATAAAAAAGCCTAGCCAAAAGTGGCTACACTGCTAAAAAAAATATTCTTATAAGTTAATTATTCTTAATATGAGATATATTTTTTTGAATTAAGAATAAATACAAAAAACTTTTCTTGCGCGATCTTGTTTGGGATGGCACCGAGGACTAATGAGAATATTTATCTTAATTCAAGAAAGTTATTCTGAATATAAGTTTTATAATATTTTGTTTTTGTTTTTGTTGTTTCTGAAGATAAAAAATCTTACGTTTAAGAAAATCAATATCTAGCTGTAAGATTATGTTTCTTATATCTTATTTTTAGAAAGTGAAAAACCAGGCAAGAAAAAATTATCTCAGTTTAAGAACGTCATGACATATCTTATGTAAAAATGGTTACAGGACATGCACATGTATAAATCTCCAGACAAACAAGATGCATCCCTGGGTCCCTCAAGCGGCTCAAGAGATATGGAGAGGACACGACTTGTGACAGACAGACACACAGACAGACATCCAAGCTGACAGACAGACAGACATCCAAGCTAAAAGCAATATGTGGGGGAGACATAATAAGTCATATAGATCATTAAATAATCAGAAACATCAACACACATATCACACTTGACCTCCCATTTTAATCGGGAATTTACCGGGAAGTAACCGGGAAATCGACCGGGGAATAGTATCACCCAAAATAACGTGACGTCACAGTTTGGATGCCCGCGTTTTCATCAAGCAGAAGTTATAAACAACGTAAGTATTTTCAGGGAGTTAGTATACGGGGAGAAGAAACGGATCGTTTTGCCGTTTTATGTTGTCGCGCGTGTGTTTCACTACTGCGTGAAAATGACTACTTCCGGTTGTTTCGCGCGTGTGTGAAAAACGGCAAATTCTTATAAATTATTACACTTACAAACTCAATAAAAGTGCGAAATATAAACAGAAGTATTATTTATTCACACTGTGTCCTCTGATACAGAGCGTGTATTTGTTTGCATATATAAAAGCACATTTTACCAGACGGTTTCCGTGTAACAAAGATGGCGCCACTCTGCACTAAATAAAAAATGGTGACTGTATAGCTATTGCAAACGAGACGAGTTTACGGGTTATTTAGGCATTAATAATAACAAAAAGTGAATAGTAGACATATTTATATTTGTCAAGAAGGTAATTTCAAGGTGGTGATTATAAGACAAAAGACTAAAAAGAGGTGATGAAAATATTCCTTTTGAGATATCAGCTGAATTTTTAATTTTTTCAAATTTTTTAAAAATGGTGTGGAGCTATTGCAAATGAGATACGAAGTATGGGTTATATTAGGCATTAATAATAACAAAAAGTAAATAGTAGACATATTTATCTTTGTCAAGAAGGTAATTTCGTGATGTTGATTATAACAGAAAGCCGTAAAAGAAAAGGCTGTAAAAACTGCCTAATTTGAGATGTTGGCTGAAGTTTTAACTTTTCACATGTAACGCGCTTACGATCGATTTACCTGTATCGATAAAATAGTAAATGACGGCGTTCTAGCGCGACAACATAAATCGATAAACTAGAGCGTTTATGAACCCGTTTCTACACCCCGTATACTTACTCCCTGGTATTTTCAACCGTACAAGTAACAGATTTCATGCATATAAACAAGTATAGATATATATTCTTTCACGAAACAGTAACTCATTAGTTTCTTAAGACTTTTTAGATGGAGGAAATCGTATGCTGAAACTATGTCATCAGTTTTCGCAAATGTACGGCGATCATATATTCAGACATTTAGGCGTTAGAAAACAGATTATTACAATTAATTACATGCATACGTTTATGATTTAAACAATTTGTGTAGACTGTTTGGTTTATAAGCATACCATCAAGAGGTTTTAGAACGGCGACTTGAGTTGCTTTGAAAAGCAGATTGCGGTTTCCTGCCCGTTTCCGATCAAAACAAAACGTATTCTGAATGAGACATTTTGTAAACAAAGAAGTTGGCTATCCATATCATGCATATAGTCATGTTTTAATCAGGATATTCAAGAAAATGATTTATACAATTTTGGTTTATCAATTCTACACTTATGACTATGTAATCTGAGCCTTCTTAGTTCTAAAAAGTCTTTATTTTTTGTGTGGCTTATTAGGGTCAGAGGAACTCCTATGTTAATTGAAAACGGGGGGATTACTAAAAACATACAATGCACTTTCAACGATGTTTGCGGCATCCGGTCGATTTATTACGATAATTTAGACTAACAAATCGATCAATTACTGTTTATTATACCAATATGCGATGATAAAACTGCACCTTTATCGATTGTAGTGACACAATAAAACATTTATGTTTTGAAGCACACTTTTATTTACTATATCCGCCATATTGTCATTTTGCATATTAATTAAAGTCCCGTGATATTCTCGTGCGAGGTGAAGGCATTCATCGTCCCCTCGTCAAATAACTCCACTATCAACCATGTGCATCAACAGACAACACAGAGGAATTTTATGAGTGCAACACACTGTTCTCTGAGTATGATTAGGATTTAAAATTTAAAGATAAACAATTGGATGTCGTTCAGAGAATTGCTAGTCAAAAGGAAGAGTTGGTCATAATTTTGAAATTGTCTTAATTTATCACTGCACCCGTCACGATCACGTGACTCTTGACCTGAATAATAACAAATGTTGGGTATTTAATATTTTTAAACAAATGTTGGGAATTTAATATTTTTAACTTCGTCTGAAAAGGGTTGACCGTTACAACTTTAAAATGATTAATACAATAGATATTTCAGTTCAGGTAAATAAATATATAGATAATCACTTTAGATGCTTGAAATGTTAATTCAATGCATAATTTCTTAGATATATTGACTTAAAACCAAGAGAATAGCTCCTCTCGTGGGAGAGGAGATCATCCCCGTGTTTTAACTATTGGAAACGTTCTGACCGTACACATCCAGATGAAAAATCGAAATCGTAAAAAGGGCTGGTAAGGTCAGAGAAGGCTCAGATTAATAGCTATGTTGCTGTTGCCCACTCCACCCACTACAACCATCCATCCCCCTCCCCTACAGTTGAGTATGCATATATAATTATATATGCTGATGACGTTCAACCCAGTTATTCAAAGAGTTAATATCTACATTTCTTATTTTGGTTACATTTATATTTTTATAGGCTGGAAAAGCTAATCAAGTTGCTGCTGCCAAATTGAAGAGGCAGAAAGATAATGCCATGGACGAGAATACTCCACGAGTCTTTGTACTTTCTACCTGACCAAAGTATGAATGTATAATAACTGTTTTGTATTAAGCAATTGGTATTGGTTAACAAAGAAAAAAGTTTGCTGTTTGAAAAATCTATGTGCTGAAGCTTGTACTAATTAACTCAAGATTATTTATATATAATTCAAACAAAAACACTGCAGCTTCAAAAACAGTATTTGTTGTTGTTAACTGTAAGTTTAAAGGGGGAAAGCACATAAAACATGATGGCTAAATGGCCCTGAAAACTCACCCTATGGTATCATTTCATTGTAGACACTTGCAGCAGTCGCACAAAAAAGGGTGTGATAAAAGGGCTCTAGCTGGTAATCTCGGAAAAAAACTTTATTAAAGATTTAATTAAAACAAAAAACTATTTAAGGCAGCTGATTAGACACCTGATGTATTTTAATGTTTTATGAAAAACTAATTTCAGATTTCGGTTTCTTGAAGAGGTCAAACATGATGTACGTGCGGATGAGGAGGGATGAGCTTTCACGGTGCAAAGATCAAAGTACCTCGGAATGAAAAAAATGGCGTTACCAAAATGGTCACCAAGGAAGATTGTCTGTATGGCCATGGAACTGCTGTTTTTACATTGTATCAGAATTTATTAAGGTTGTAGAAGCTGCCTTTATAAAAAAGACTGATGACTACATGAACAATGCCTCAAGAATCATAATGAGTGGTCTTGGATGAACTGATAATAAAAAAAAACAGTATTTATATATGCCTTCTTCTGATGCATGATGTGCCTAATTGAATTGAAAGAATTTTAAGATACATATCATTATGTATGTACATTATTAATTATAATTTTTAAATGTTATAAACTACAGTTACTATCTTGTCTTTTCAGTAGTACACATACCTGTATAAGAATTAGTTTTTATAGTCTCAATGTAAAATTCCAGTAGTATGCACTTTCGCATGTAATTCATTGCGCACATAAGGAAAAATAAAACGATATGTGTGGTTCCGGTTACATTTGGGAAAACATTTTTTTTGGTGACTGAGTTTTCGAACCAGTAAAAAAGCCTAGACTGAAAGTTGGTCTTGCTTCATGTTACCATGTAAATTCCTCCATCATGTTAGCTAGTGTTCATAAATAAACCTAATTGCCTAATGCCGTAATATTTTTCGATACAGATTCCTAAGTCTTAAGATTAAAATGGAGGAGGCTGCCATCTAGCTTTTAATACCGGAAATGCCACTTTCGGAATGATGAAGATACGCCTCATATACTTTCGTGCTTTTTCTCGAAAAAATACCAAAAAAAATTAGGGTTGGTGAAAAAAGCCCAAAAATCTAGGGTCGGTCGGGTAAACGGAACCACACATTATTTTATTTGGTCTGACGTATAGGAAACAAGTAAGTGACCTTGTTCAATGTTAAGATTTGCTGGTTTGAAACACTCAGTCAGTTTTAATGGTGGTACCGAAGACTTCAGAAATCTTTAATATTGTAGAATCTAATCCAATCGCTTAGGAACCGTGTTTGTGCCCCAGCTGGGATTTGAACCCAAGATGTTGGTGATCATGAAAAAAATGTCTGCATGACCAATTGGTAATGACGGACCTTCAAACAGTATGAGATCATTAAATAATTTTTACCTCATTTATTAAGAATAATTAAGCTATATAAGTATATTGAGCTTGTGTGATATGGCGTTGTCTGTCATCTATTCCCCATTTATCGCTTGCGGTTATTTTGTTATTACTGGTATCTGCGGGCCATGTTTGTGTATAGTCGACGCATTTGTATTAATGGCAAACTCACCAGCCATTTTGTATGCATTTCAGAGAGTAAAAACACACCTGAGGGCTTATGTCGCTGTCACAAAATGTTAAGGGTAGAGCGTATTGGTCATACATAGCTCTTGTTAGTACATGTTAGTTACACCCTTATTCATTGTCTAGTTGAACCAAATTCACAATGTTCATGATATATTCAGGTAACATGGAAAAACGTGCACATTTTAAGTGGCCGCAATAGGGTTCCCGTTTAATAAGTTTAGTTTTGTGCTAATGCATGTAAAAGTATAGGTCTATCTCCTTAAACGGCAAAATTATGTAAGGGTCCTTTCGTGTAGATTTTAATATTGCGAATTTAGCCACGTATGTCACGGACTGAACGGGGGAAATAATGGTTTGGGCGTTACATTTGCTATTAAACCCATTGTCTCCAAGTTCTGGCCGGGATTGCTTGATAGTTGTTCTGGTTGGAACAGGAGTTGGACGGCGAAATTCACAGGCAATATGTGGTCAGTATTTATTTTATTAACTTTTATCGTACGTTTGTATTCAGTGGTTGGCGCCATCTTGGTTGGCGGTTACGACATTCGGTTAGCTTTGATGTTTCTCAAACATTAACTTGAGACTAGCATATGATTTTGAAGTTACTTTATTAGATGTAATTATTGTAATTGATCATTAAATGTAAAACAATATTAATTTGATAACGTTGTATAATAGGTACATTAGTTAACGTTGGCGTATAACTCATTGATTGTAATACACGAGTGTTAACATTAGTTAACAATGAGATGAGTGACTAGTATAAATGTTCGACGCGTATGCATAGCGTTGTATAATGTGGGCATAAGTTGACATACATGTGTGCATGCATAACTCAGTGAGTGTAATATACGAGTGATTTGATAACGTTGTACATTTATTAGAGGCACTGATTAACAGCGACGTACATGGCGTATACATGGCTTTGTAGAATATGTATACATTGCTACTCATCATTAGTACAGCTTACATATATTTATTGAATAATGATTTGTTTGGGTAATGATAATTATGCAAGATTGTTATGTTTGTCAACCGACATCTAAAACGTATGTATAATTACAGCCTCAGCCATCCAGGGTTGGATATAAGCCATCCAGGTGTGGATGTAAGCCTTCCGGAGTGGAGCTAAGCTTCCACGTATAATGTTTAAGAGTGGTGGAGACGGTCCCCGTACCTGCGCAGCATGGCCAGGTTCTAGTAGCGACAACCCCTGGGACACAAGGTGGGCCCGTTATCAGTCCTCATTGGAGGAACATCACCCACAACCTCAGTGGAGGTTAATCATCTTACATATCGCGTCATCAACCCTTATAGAAGGCATTTGATGACAATCACCCATTGGATTCGCGCATCATCATCTTCATGAGCTCACGCCATCACAGTTATCGCGCTAGATCATAGATCAACATTGTTATAACTTGAACAACACTTTAGTGACGTATATAATCAGTCAACACATTCAGTATTTGTTACAATACTAAGAACGTCTTAAACGTTCACGAGAACATTCTTTTCATAGTTTATCTGTGTATTCGCTTGGTTTTTTAGATAATTGTATATATATTTAACATATTTTAAAAGTTGCATTAAACTTATGTAAATGCATTCACCGTCATTGATTCTTTCCTGAGTTAGCCCCAACCAACTAAATCTCTACTTATTATTTTAGAATTGTGTACCACCCTCTGATCCATCAAGGCGACTGTGGACGATCACGGCCGGAGCTTGGAAGACAAGTCAAGACACGACAAGGGTAGGGTGAGTCAAAACTGTTGTTTTGTACGTTCTTTCCTTGGCACGAGGTCGCAGTGGTCTACACGATTGGGTCTGCGGCACTTTTGCTCAATAATTTGGGTGTTTGTTTTTACCTCCCTTGATATACAAATAGTATCCAATTAGGTTGGCGAACAAGACGTTCTACTCATGTTGTGACACTCGAGTATACTTATATTGATGGGAGAAGTAAATATACATGTACATGATATACACATTTCTATGATTGTTTAAGTTTTATGTATAATATCAAATATAGATATTTTATGTAGTGTATATGTTTTGTGGAAGCTAGATACTATCTATACATAACCGTTAGTAGTTAGCGCTAGTACAAATGTGTATGTAACTTGTCCTATGATGATGCCCAGGTATTTACTGAGGACACAGTGACTTACCATTAGTAGTTAGGTGAGTAGAATTATTAGTGACGTGTGTATTGTAATTATTGTAGTTAGTAGTCCATAATGTTCGTAGACATAACTTACCGAGATGGGTAAGGAGTTAGGGTATACCGGAGAGGAGCTTAGAACTTTTGTTAGAAACGAACAGGCTAGGGAAAGGGAATTTAGACTTAAGGAAAGAGAATTAGCAAAGCAGGAAAGAGATGAAGAAAGTAGATTAGCTAAAGAGAAGCTAGATGCTCAGAAAGATAGGTTAGAATTCGAAAGTAAATTAGCTAAAGAGAAGCGAGATGAAGAAAGTAGATTAGCTACAGAGAAGATAGAATTAGAAGGTAGGTTAGCTAAAGAGAAGCTAGATGCTGAGAAAGATAGGTTAGCATTCGAAAGTAGACTAGCCACAGAGAGGTTAGAATTAGAAGGTAGGTTAGCTAAAGAGAAGCTAGATGAAGAAGGTAGATTAGCTTAAGAGAAGCGAGATGATGATAAAGAGAAGCTAGAATTAGAAAGTAGAATAGTAAGGGAGAAGCAAGAGTTAGAACATGAGAGGTTCGAAACAGATGGTAGACTGGCTAAGGCTAAGATAACGATGGAGATGGAAAAATCAGAGTTTGATCATAAGTTAGCTTTAGAGTTGGAAGCAGCTTAGACAGATAATAAGGACAGTAAAACTGTAGGGAAAGATGGGTATTCTGGGAAGGTAAAAGGTCCGAAGTTACCATACTTTGATGCTGACAAAGATAACATGGACAGTTACTTGTTACGGTTTGAACGTTATGCTGAGTTACAGGAATGGACCAAAGATAAGTGGGCAGTTCATTTAAGTCCGTTATTGAGAGGCAAGGCCTTAGATGTATTTTCTAGATTATCTAGTGTAGATTCTCTTGACTATGACAAGTTAAAGGATGCTCTGCTAAAGAGATTTGAGTTAACTGAAGAAGGTTTTAGAAAGCGGTTTAGAGCTTGTCTGCATGAGAAAGGCGAATCATTTATTCAGTTCATTAGTAGGTCTAGAAATTACTTAGACAGGTGGTTAGAGTTAGGGAAGGTAGAACAGACTTATCGAGGTCTGATAGATTTCTTGTTGCGGGACCAGCTATTCAATGTTTGTAGTAGAGATCTGTTCTTATTTCTGAAAGAAAGAAAATTAGCTAGTGTAGAAGAAATGGCAACACAAGCAGATCAGTTTGCCGAGGCTAGAGGTGGAGCTTATTATGTAGTGTCGAAAGACAGGACTTTTAGAGATAGGCAAGGGGACGATCATAGTAATAAACAGAAAGTCCAGAGTGGAAACTATAGAGGTGGAGGTAGTTCGATGGGTGCTAGAGGAGGTAGCAATAGTGGTAACAACATAGGTAGACCTTTTATTCGGTGTCGTCACTGTAATGGGAATCATGCTTCACATGAGTGTAGGAAAACGGTGAAAGTATCCGCTTTCGTAGACAATTTTAGTGACAATAGTAGAGGGGACAACGATGTAGGTAGTCAGAACCAAGGTTTTAACAACCCATGGAATTTCGGTAGAGGGGGTCAAAACCGAGGTAGAGGTAGAGGCAGAGGTAGTAATAGTCCGGTTGTTAAAATGCAAATCTTCCAACGGCAGATGGTAGAGTGAATGGTACGAACGTGATTGTATTGAAGGATACAGGTTGTACAGGTGTGGTAGTTAGGCATAGTTTAGTTACGGATGACCAGTTGGTAGGTAAACAGTCACCGTGTATGTTGTTAAATAAGTCGGTAGAGCATGTGCCAATAGCGAGAATAGATGTAGATACACCTTTATTTAAAGGGACTACAGAGGCACTATGTATGGACGACCCGATGTATGATTTAACGATAGGGAACATAGAAGGTTCAGTACTTCCGGTAATGTCCGATTTTAGGAGTAGCATAAGTAGTGCAGTAGAGACTAGAGGGCAGGTTCAGAAGCAAGCTCAGGCTTATAGAAACTTAAAGGTTCCTGCAGCCGTAGGTGACATATCTAAAGCGGAGTTTATAGAAGCACAAACTCAAGAGGAGTCGTTAGAGCCTTGTAAAGTGAAGGCCAAGGATGGGGTAGTGAAGAAGTGTAAAGGGTCCGGTAGTTCTAAGTTTGTACATAAGAATAGTTTAGTGTACAGACAATTTGAAGATAGTGGTGGTAGACAGTTTCACCAATTAGTGGTACCTACCCAGTATAGAACGACAGAGCTTAAGGTAGCTCATGAGTCGATTATGAGAGGTCATTTAGGCGTAAAGAAAACGTCAGATAGAGTATTGGCAGAATTTTATTGGCCAGGCGTTAGTGGAGATGTAACTAGGTATTGTAGGACCTGCGATGTATGCCAAAGGACAGTACCAAAAGGTCGAGTGACCAAAGTACATTTAGGTCAGATGCCACTGATAGATACACCATTTAAGCGGGTAGCCGTAGACATGGTTGGACCAATTTTTCCAGTGTCGGATAGGAAAAATAGGTACATTTTAACCATGGTAGACTATTCAACTAGGTATCCGGAGGCAGTAGCATTGCCCTCAATTGAAACTGAGAGAGTAGCTGAGGCATTAGTTGATATGTTCTGTAGGCTAGGTGTACCAGAGGAAATGCTGACTGATTGAGGGTCACAGTTTACGCCAGAACTTATGGCTGAAGTAAGCAGGTTATTGTCTTTGCGTCAAATCACGACAACCCAGTATCACCCTATGTGTAACGGGTTATAGTCGAACGATTTAACGGGACGTTAAAGCAAATGTTACGGCGTATGTGTACAGAGAGACCCAAAGATTGGGACAAGTATCTCAATGCTTTGTTGTTTGCATTTAGAGAGGTTCCACAAGAGAGTTTAGGATTTTCTCCGTTTGAGTTATTGTACGGTAGGTCAGTTAGAGGTCCCATGAGGATTCATAGAGAGATTTGGGCAGGTGAAGTAGATAGTGATGAGGTTAAGACTACATATCAGTATGTTTTAGATCTGAAGCAGAAACTAGAGGAGACTTGTAAGATAGCTCAAAGTCAGTTAGTTAAGGCAAGTACCAAGTATAAACGGTACTATGACCAGAAAGCTAGAGCTAGGCAATTTAAGATAGATGACAGGTGTTACTGTTACTCCCGACCAACAATAACAAGCTGTTATTACAATGGAAAGGTCCGTTTTACGTTAGAGGGATAGTGAACACTATGGATTATCGTATCGAGATAAACGGAAAGTTAAAGACCTTTCATGCGAATATGCTGAATGAGTATATCAGTAGAACCGATAATGTGCAAAAAGGGGTGTTAACTGTAGTTAATGTTGCAGTTATTGAGGATAGTGAGGAAGACAGTAGTGAGGACACTAGTCCATGTATTTTCCCACTAGTGTAGGAAAGGAGACAGCAGCCGATGTAGACATATTGGGCATGCTTGGTGTAGAGCAGCAACGAGAGATGGGTAGTTTACTCTCGGAGTTCAGTGATGTCTTGTCCGAAAACCCGGGGCAGACAGATGGAGTGCAACATGATATTGTACTCACATCAGGGGAACCGATTAGAATTAAGGGGTATCCCATTCCATTTCACTCCCGATCAACTGTTGACGAGGAGGTGAAAGACATGTTGAAATTGGGTGTCATCGAACCTTCAAACGCCCCATTTTCATCCCCAGTCGTACTTATTAAGAAGAAGGATGGGTCAATTCGATTCTGCATCGATTTTAGACAGCTAAATAAACATACCATCTTTGATGCACAGCCAATGCCTAATATTGAGGAGGTATTCTCTAATCTTGCAGGATATTCGTATTTCTTCAAGTTAGACCTCAGTTAAGGTTATTGGCAAGTCCCACTTTCAGACCAAGCTAAAGAGATGACCTCCTTCGAAACTTCGCAAGGACTTTTTAAGTTCAAGGTCATGCCCTTCGGTCTCGTAAACGCACCAGGATTTGTCCAACACAGACAGTTTTGTAGATGACATCCTGGTGTTTACAACAACATTTGAAGACTATATTAAGGCTCTACGTAATCTGTTGGAATGGCTACGCCGGTTTAAACTGACTGCAAAACCTAGCCAGTGTCACATAGGTTACGCAGATATAGAGTGTCTGGGTCATGTTGTCGGGAGGGACCAGAAATTGAAACCCAACCCCGACAAGGTTGAGGCAATTCAAGAAGCTCCAAGACCCGAGACAAAGAAACAAGTTAGGTCATTTTTAGGTTTGGCGTGTTTTTACAGGAAGTTCATCCCAAACTTTTCGGCTATAGCTGTCAGACTTGACAAAGAAAGGTCAACCCAATAGTATAACTTGGGGGGAAAGCCAGGAGCGAGCTTTTGTCTCTTTAAAGGGGAGTCTGATCAAAACCCCAATACTCAAGTTACCTGAACTTGACAAGGAGTTTATCCTTAAAACGGATGCCTCCGATATAGGGGTGGGTGCAGTCCTACTGCAAGAGCAAGATGGATGTAGTCTCCCCGTGGTTTACGCAAGTCGGAAACTACTACCCCCGGGAATGTAACTACTCTGTTATCGAAAGGGAGTGTCTTGCAGTAGTGTGGGGTGTCAGTAAATTACACCGATATATTTTTTGGTAAGGAATTTGTCTTGGAGACTGACCACCAACCGTTAGCTTACATGAACAAAGCAAAGGTAGCTAACAGTAGGTTAATGAGGTGGGCACTGACTCTGCAGCCTTACAGGATGAAAATTAAAGCGATCGGAGGAAAGGACAATATTGGGGCAGACTATATAAGTCGCCGCACATAATGACAGGTCTAATACAATAGAAGAATACAATAGTATAATAGTGTATTGCAGTGTATTGTACAATAGCAGTGTATGTTATGACAGTGTAGTGTACAATTGTAGAATATTGTTGAAATTTTAATGTTGCTTATTATGCAACCATGTCTTTTGTTAGGACTAATTAATAGTTTATTAACATGTAAATATTAATTATCATTTTGTTGAATTTTAAAAAGTGTAGCACTTTCTTTAAGTGGGGAGATGTTGTCACAAAATGTCACGGGTAGAGCATATTGGTCGTACATAGCTCTTGTTAGTACATGTTAGTTACACCCTAATTCATTGTCTAGTTGAACCAAATTCACAATGTTCATGATATATTCAAGTAACATCGAAAATCGTGCACATTTTAAGTGGCCGCAATAGGGTGCCCGGAAGGGCCGTTTAATAAGTTTAGTTTTGTGCTAATGCATGTAAAAGTATAGGTCTATCTCCTTAAATGGCAAAATTGTGTAAGGGTCCTTTCGTGTAGATTTTAATACTGCGAATTTAGCCACGTATGTCACGGACTGAACTGGGGAAGTAATGGTTTGGCCGTAACGTTTGCTATAAAACCCATTGTCTCTTAGTTCTGGCCGGGATTGCTTTATAGTTGCTTTGGTTGGAACAGGAGTTGGACGGCGAAATTCACAGGCAATATGTGGCCAGTATTTATTTTATTAACTTTTATCGTACATTTGTATTCAGTGGGCGGCGCCATCTTGGTTGGCGGTTACGACATTCGGTTAGCTTTGATGTTTCTCAAACATTAACTTGAGACTAGCATATGATTTTGAAGTTACTTTATTAGATGTAATTATTGTAATTGATCATTAATTGTAAAACAATATAATTTGATAACGTTGTATAATAGGTACATTAGTTAACGTTGGCGTATAACTCATTGATTGTAATACACGAGTGTAACATTAGTTAACAATGAGATGAGTGACTAGTATAAATGTTCGACGCATATGCATAGCGTTGTATAATGTGGGCATTAGTTGACGTACATGTGTGCATGCATAACTCAGTGAGTGTAATATACGAGTGATTTGATAACGTTGTACATGTATTAGGGGTATTGATTGCCAGCGACGTACATGGCGTATACATGGCGTTGTAGAATATGTGTACATTGCTACTCATCATTAGTACAGCTTACATATATTTATTGAATAATGATTTGTTTGGGTAATGATAATTATGCAAGATTGTTATGTTTGTCAACCGACATCTAAAACGTATGTATAATTACAGCCTAAGCCATCCAGGGTTGGATATTAGCCATCCAGGTGTGGATGTAAGCCTTCCGGAGTGGAGCTAAGCTTCCACGTATAATGTTTAAGAGCGGTGGAGATGGTCCCCGTACCTGCGCAGCATGGCCAGGTTCTAGTAGCGACAACCCCCGGGACACAAGGTGGGCCCGTTATCAGTCCTCATTGGAGGAACATCACCCACAACCTCAGTGGAGCTTAATCATCTTACATATCGCGTCATCAACCCTTATAGAAGGCATTTGATGACAATCACCCATTGGATTCGCGCATCATCATTTTCATGAGCTCTCGCGCATCACAGTTATCGCGTTAGATCATAGATCAACATTGTTATAACTTGAACAACACTTTAGTGTCGTATATAATCAGTCGACACATTCAGTATTTGTTACAATACTAAGAACGTCTTAAACGTTCATGAGAACATTCTTTTCATAGTTCATCTGTGTATTTGCTTGGTATTTTAGATAATTGTATATATATTTAACATATTTTAAAAGTTGCATTAAACTTATGTAAATGCATTCACCGTCATTGATTCTTTCCTGAGTTAGCCCCAACCACTAGGGTCATCCTGTGACAGTCGCCATGCTCACCTTGCTAACACTGCTCATCTCACTCGCGTGAGCTCTACCTAATTTGCATGTTAAAATGGACGCGTTAAGAGTTTAATCTGAGTGATATTCTGACTGGGATGTCACTGGAATCCAACTGAGATTTTATGGTGGGATCACACTGAGATTTTTGGCAGGATCCCAGCGATATTATTGATATTCCCAGTGGGAACACACCCTGCTGGGAATATTGCCCAATAATTTCGCTGGGATCCCACATATTTTCCTGTAGGGATCCCACCCATCCCACTGGGAATATCGCCCAAAAATGTCGGTGGGTTGAATATGCACCTTTTGTTTTAGAATGAATGAATAAATGAATGGTGTTTTACGGCACGTCGACATATAAATAGGTCATATTGTGCGCAAAAACCGACAAAAGATGAGAAAATTAAGTAGTAATTAAAAATTATTTAAAGATTAAACTATTTAAAATAAGGGATGATTTTTGTTTTAGTGTTTTACTTGTCAAAATGTAACAGGTAGAAATGTTTTCTCTGCCGATGACTGCATTCTTACGTCTGAGAGCTTCGTATTTATGGGAAACGGTTTCAGAATTGTACCTGAACAGCTGTTCAAGACCTGCTCAAGAATTGTTTTTATCAGTTCTTGAACAGTTCTTGTCCAAAACGTTAAATGCCTCAAAATTCTTGAACTTTTTTTAAGTTGAAGAACTTGTTAGAACAGTTCTTGAACAACAAAGTTCTTAAACAGTTCTTGAAAAAAAAGTTAAAGAATTTTGGGCCATTTAACGTTTTGGACAAGAACTGTTCATGAATTGTTTAAGAGCGATTCTTGAACAGTTCTTGATTAGATGTTCAAGAACTATTCCTGTATACATATAAAAAAGACAAAACTATAGCTGCATGCATACATCATTTATTACATTCGTGCTGTGATGCAGATATTTGACAAATTTACTATGTATGCAATGTTAAAGACCCTTGTGCAGAAAATTCATAACAGCTATGTTGAAGGACTTCATTATGCTTATGTACCGCCGACAGGCGCTGTGTAGAAGTAAATTAGAATTTTAAGTAAATTCGTCTTGATTGTCATTCCTGTAAAGATAACCTTTCTTGATTTGAGAAATTGTAGAATTCGTCAACTTTCTTGATTTGAGAAATTGTAAAATTCATCAAGATTCTGTATACAGAATAAGATATGTGTTTCCTGTTAATTTTCTTGTTTTTTCTTGTTTTCAGATAGTATACTTTCTTGGTATTTTCTTATAAGAAAATTTTTCTAGCTATACTCCCTTTTTCTTGTTTTGGTTTCTTAAATTAAGATTGAGTTCTTAATTTAAGAAAAGTGACTAGAAAGTTACAAGAAAATAGGGTTTCTTGGATTAAGATAGGTTCTTAATTTAAAAAAAATATAAGAAAGTGTAAGATCTTAAATTAAGATTTTGTTTCTTGTTAAAAAATTAAGAAAATAAAATTCTTATAGAAATTTTCTTTATTTATCATTTTTTCTTATTTTGAGAAAATTAATTCTTGAAATGAGAACCATGTGTGAATGAAACAAGATTTTTTTTTTCTTGTTATAGGCGAACTGTTTCTTATTTCAAGATTCCTAATGGTGGCAGAAACAAGTAATAATATCTAAGTATACTCCCAAGAAAAACTGTCTCAAAACAAGATAAATTTTCTTAATATAATTTTTTTTTTCTAGAACTAAGATTTTTTTTTTTTGGCAGTGTAAACAAAAATCCATTTGGCTAAAGAATATTGAGGTGGTTTAACCAAAGTGGCTAAACATTTTTTGGTCCAATGAAGAGCCCAGCCGTCATCATGTGTACTTACCTTAATATTAACAGAACTGTCATCATGTGTACTTACCATAAAAACAGAACTGTCATCATGTGTACTTGCCTCAATATAAAACAAGAGCTGTCGGAGAACAGCGCAGCTCGACTATTCGATTTTTCGGAGAATAATAAATTTATAGCTAGTATATACCATCAGAAAACATGGCTACAACAATGTGGGGTGGGGTTGGGAGCACAACATAACTATGTGTAAGAACTGACCAAAACAACAAAGAAATATGTAAAAAAAATAAAAAAAATAAAAAAAAATTCAAATGCGGCGGGGTGAGAGGTGCGGTTGTGGGGGGGGGGGGGGGGGGGGGGGTTGTGGGGGGGGCAACATATATGTGTAAGAATTGACAAAAGCAACACAGAAATATGTAAAAAAAATTATTATATAGTTTCAACAAAGGAATATGTAAAAAAAAAAAAAAATCTAGTGTGGTGGTGGGGGGATGGGGGGAGAGGCGGGGGTACGTGGGGTGCGGGGGGGTGAGGGGCAACATATAGGTGTAAGAATTGACAAAAGCAACACAGAAATATGTAAAAAAAAAAAAAGTTTCAAGTGGGGGTGGGGATGGGGGAGAGCGGGGAGAGGCAGAAGTGGGTTGGGGCGGGGGGGAGGGGGCAACATATATGTGTAAGGATTGACTAAATCAACAAAGAAATATGTAAAAAAAGTTTCAAGTGTGTGGGGGGGGGAGGGGGTGAGAGGCGTGTTGTGGGGGTTTGGGGGCGGGGAAGGTTGCAACATATATGTGTAAGAATTGACTAAAACAACAAAGAAATATGTAAAAAAAAAAAAAAAAAAAGTTGCAAGTTGGGGGGGTGAGAGGAGGGGAAGGGGGGTTGTAACATATATGTGTAAGAATTGACAAAAGCAGCACAGAAATATGTAAAAAATATATATAATAGTTTCAAGTGGGGGTGGGGTGGGGTGGGGTAGGGGGGGTGGAGTGGGGTGAGGGTGGGAGGCAGGAGTGGGTTGGGAGAGTGGGGGTGGATGGGGCAACATATATGTGTCAAAATTGACTAAAACAACAAAGAAATATGTAAAAAAAAAGAAAAAAGTTTCAAGTCTGAGGCGGGGTTGGGGTGATGGGGTGAGAGGCGGGAGTGCGTTGGGGGTTTGGGGTGGGGGCAACATATGTGTGTAAGAATTGATTAAAACAACAAAGAAATATGTAAAAAAAAAAAAAAAAAAATCAAGTGTGGGGGCGTGGTGGGTGGGATAATGGGGTGAGGGGGGGGGTTGAGAGGAGGGGGAGGGGGGTTGCAACATATATGTGTAAGAATTGACAAAAGCAACACAGAAATATGTAAAAACAAGAGGTCAATGACCTTGAAGCTCTACTGATTGATTTTGTTTTCAGGAAGAAGTCGCTACAAACTTGTTTTTGAAAATCTATTTTTAGCAGTGGCGGCCATCTTGAATTTCCGGCCGACCTGAAATTTTGCTAGGATCAATTAGACATCAAGAGCAACATTCCTGTGAAGTTTCATGAAAATCCGTTAAGTAGTTTCAGAGGAGTAGTCGCTACAAGTTTTCATTATATAACTCTATGTAAACAAAGATGGCCGCTAACAGCCATGTTTAACATTGAATCAAAATAATGTTCGACTCGGATAACCATCATGTCATGCTGATAATTTTAGAAAAAGTCCAATATCAATATCACTTATAGTTTTCAAGAAGTAGTCGCTACAAACTTTTTTTTTTTAAATCTATTTTTAGCTGTGGTGGCCATCTTGAATTTCTGGCCGATCTGAAATTTTGCTAGGATCAATTAGACATCAAGAGCAACATTCCTGTGAAGTTTCATGAAAATCTGTCAAGTAGTTTCAGACGAGTAGTCGCTACAAGTTTTTTTAATATATAACTCTATGTAAACAAAGATGGCCACTGGCAGCCATGTTTAACGTCGAATCAAAATAATGTTCGACTCGGATAACCATCATGTCATGCTGATCATTTTAGAAAAAGTCCCATATCAATATCTCTTATAGTTTTCAAGAAGTAGTCGCTACAAACTTATTTTTTAAAAATCTATTTTTAGCCGTGGCGGCCATCTTGAATTTCCGGCCGACCTGAAATTTTGCTAGGATCAATTAGACATCAAGAGCAACATTCCTGTGAAGTTTCATGAAAATCCGTCGAGTAGTTTCAGAGGAGTAGTCGCTACAAGTTTTCATTATATAACTCTATGTAAACAAAGATGGCCGTTGGCAGCCATGTTTAACGTCGAATAAAAACGATTTTCGACAAGGACCAACATCATGTCATGCTGATCATTTTAGAAAAAGTCCCATATCAATATCTCTTATAGTTTTCAAGAAGTAGTCGCTACAAACTTATTTTTTAAAAATCTATTTTTAGCCGTGGCGGCCATCTTGAATTTCCGGCCGACCTGAAATTTTGCTAGGATCAATTAGACATCAAGAGCAACATTCCTGTGAAGTTTCATGAAAATCCGTAAAGTAGTTTCAGAGGAGTAGTCGCTACAAGTTTTCATTATATAACTCTATGTAAACAAAGATGGCCGCTGGCAGCCATGTTTAACGTCGAATCAAAACGATTTTCGACAAGGACCAACATCATGTCATGCTGATCATTTTAGAAAAAGTCCCATAGCAATATCCCTTAGAGTTTTCAAGAAGTAGTCGCTACAAACTTGTTTTTTAAAAACCTATTTTTAGATTTGGCGGCCATCTTGGATTTCACATCTACATGAATTTTTGCTAGGATCAACTAGACTTCATGGGCAACATTTCTGTAAAGTTTCATGAAAATCCATTCAGTAGTTTCAGAGGAGTAGTCTCTACAAAAAAAAGTTAACGGACGGACGGACGGACAGACGGACGGACGGACGGACGGACGGACGGACGACGGACACCGCACCACGGCATAAGCTCTGCTGATCTCTGATCAGTAGAGCTAAAAATATATAATAGTTTCAAGTGGGGGTGGGGGTGTGTGGAGTGTGGGTGAGGGTGAGAGGCAGGAGTGGGTTGGGGGAGTGGGGATGGATGGGGCAACATATATGTGTCAAAATTGACTAAAACAACAAAGAAATATGTAAAAAAAAAAAAAAAAAGTTTCAAGTCTGGGGCGGGGGTGATGGGTTGAGAGGCGGGAGTGTGTTGGGGGTTTGGGGTGGGGGCAACATATGTGTGTAAGAATTGATTAAAACAACAAAGAAATATGTAAAAAAAAAAAAAATCAAGTGTGGGGCGTGGTGGGTGGGGTAAGGGGTAATGGGGTGAGGGGGGTTGAGAGGAGTGGGAGGGGGGTTGCAACATATATGTGTAAGAATTGACTAAAACAACACAGAAATATGTAAAAAAATATCAAGTGTGGGGCGTGGTGGGTGGGGTTATGGGGTGAGAGGGGGGGGGGGGGGGGGGGGGGGGGCAACATTTATGTGTAACAATTGACAAAAGCAACACAGAAATATGTCCAAAAAAAAATATATTCAAGTCTGGGGCGGGGTGGGGGGTGATGGGGTGAGAGGCGTGGGGGGGGGGGGGTTGGTTGGGGCGGTGAGGGTTGCAACATATGTGTAAGAATTGACTAAAACAAAAAACAAAAAAGGTGTGGAAGGGAGTGGGGCGGGGGTAGAGGGGGTTGGGGGGGAGGAGGAGGGAGCCCATGCCCCAATATGGGTGAAGTAATAAGATGCATAATGCTATAACAAATCCTAAACCAAAATTATAGATATATACATGCTTACATGCAAACCTAGATCTGCCTTTATTGCACATTTTAATGGCAATCACAATTTGGGTTCCATGGGAGCCCAGAATTTGCAGAAGACAAACTTACTTATCCAACCCTTTACAACATACTATAAGGAAACCAATTCCAAAATTTAGTTGAGCTAGAACAAACAAGAGGTCAATGACCTTGAAGCTCTACTGATAGATTTTGATAGCTAGGTGATCAGCATTCCATTCTGAAGTTTCATAAAAAAATGTCAAGTAGTTTCAGAGGAGTAGTCGCTACAAGTTGAAGTTTTTACTATATAACTCTAGGTAAACAAAGATGGCAACTGGCAGCCATGTTTAATGTCGAATCAAAATAATTTTAGACAAGGATCAACATCTTGTCATGCTGATCATTTCAGAAAAAGTCCCATATCAATATCACTTACAGTTTTCAAGAAGTATTCACTACAAACTTTTTTTTTAAAAATCTGTTTTTAGCCATGGCGGCCATCTTGAATTTCCGGCCGACCCAAATCAATTCTGGGATCAATTAGACATCAAGAGCAACATTCCTGTGAAGTTTCATAAAAATGTGTCAAGTAGTTTCAGAGGAGTAGTCGCTACAAGTTTTTACTATATAAATTTATGTAAACAAAGATGGCCGCTAGCGGCCATGTTTAAAGTTGCATCGAAATAAATTTCGACAAGGATCAACATCATGTCATGCTGATCATTTTAGAAAATGTTCCATATCAATACCACTTACAGTTTTCAAGAAGTAGTCGCTACAAATTTATTTATTTTAAATCTATTTTTAGCCGTGGTGGCCATTTTGAATTTCCGGCCAGCCTGAAATTTTGCTAGGATCAACCAGACATCAAGAGCAACATTCCTGTGAAGTTTCATGAACATCCGTCAAGTAGTTTCAGAGGAGTAGTCGCTACAAGTTTTTACTATATAACTCTATGTAAACAAAGATGGCCACTGGCAGCCATGTTTAACGTCAAATCCAAATAATGTTCGACAAGGATCAATATCATGTCATGCTGATCATTTTAGAAAAAGTCCCATATCAATATCACTTCTAGTTTTCAAGAAGTAGTCGCTACAAACTTATTTTTTAAAAATCTATTTTTAGCTGTGGCGGCCATCTTGAATTTCTGGCCGATCTGAATTTTTGCTAGGATCAATTACACATCAAGAGCAACATTCCTGTAAAGTTTCATGAAAATCCGCCAAGTAGTTTCAGAGGAGTAGTCGCTACAAGTTTTTACTATATAACTCTATGTTAACAAAGATGGCCGCTAGCGGCCATGTTTAAAGTTGCATCGAAATAAATTTCGACAAGGATCAACATCATGTCATGCTGATCATTTTAGAAAATGTTCCATATCAATACCACTTACAGTTTTCAAGAAGTAGTCGCTACAAATTTATTTATTTTAAATCTATTTTTAGCCGTGGTGGCCATTTTGAATTTCCGGCCAGCCTGAAATTTTGCTAGGATCAACCAGACATCAAGAGCAACATTCCTGTGAAGTTTCATGAACATCCGTCAAGTAGTTTCAGAGGAGTAGTCGCTACAAGTTTTTACAATATAACTCTATGTAAACAAAGATGGCCACTGGCAGCCATGTTTAACGTCAAATCCAAATAATGTTCGACAAGGATCAACACCATGTCATGCTGATCATTTTAGAAAAAGTCCCATATCAATATCACTTCTAGTTCTTCAAGAAGTAGTCGCTACAAACTTATTTTTTAAAAATCTATTTTTAGCTGTGGCGGCCATCTTGAATTTCTGGCCGATCTGAAATTTTGCTAGGATCAATTACACATCAAGAGCAACATTCCTGTAAAGTTTCATGAAAATCCGCCAAGTAGTTTCAGAGGAGTAGTCGCTACAAGTTTTTACTATATAACTCTATGTAAACAAAGATGGCCGCTGGCAGCCATGTTTAACGTCGAATCAAAATGATTTTTGACAACGACCAACATCATGTCATGCTGATCATTTTAGAAAAAGTCCCATATCAATATCACTTATAGTTTTCAAGAAGTAGTTGCTACAAACTTGTATTTTAAAAATCTATTTTTAGCTTTGGCGGCCATCTTGGATTTCACATCAACATGAATTTTTGCTAGGATCAACTAGACTTCATGGACAACATTTCTGTAAAGTTTCATGAATATCCATCCAGTAGTTTCAGAGGAGTAGTCGCTACAAATAAAAGTTAACGGACGGACAGACGGACGGACAGACGGACGGACAGACAGACGGACGACGGACGCCGCACCACGGCATAATCTCTGCTGATCTCTGATCAGTAGAGCTAAAAATGTAAGAGATATAGACCTGTAAACACAGCTTACATGCAAAATTTGATGTGAAACAGACATATTTTAAGGGCTATCAGAATTTGGGTTCCATGGGAGCCCAGGGGTTACAGGAACCAAAATTACTTAAGCAGCCCTTACGATAATGCTATAAGGAAGCTAATGGCCAAATATGGTTGTGCTCGAGTAAGAATTGTAAGAGATATAGACTTGTAAACACAGCTTACACGCAAAATTTGATGTGAAATGGGGCGCATTTTATGAGCTATCATAATTTGGGTTCCATGGGAGCCCATGCGTTACAGGAACCAAAATTGCTTATGCAGCCCTTAAGATAATGCTACAAGGAAGCCCATGAACAAATTTGGTTGTGGTAGGATAAGAAATGTAAGAGATATACACTTGTAAACACAGCTTACACGCAAATCTTGATGTGGGACGCCGATGCCAACGCCGACGCCGACCCCGTGGTGATTACATAAGCTCTCTTATTCTTTGAATAGTCGAGCTAAAAAACTGTCATAATTTGTACCTAACATAATATCAACAGAACTGTCATCATGTGAACTTACCTCAATATCAACAGAACTGTGATCATGTGTACTTACCTCAATATCAACAGAACTGTCATCATGTGTACTTACCACAATATCAACAGAACTGTCATCATGTGAACTTACCTCAATATCAACAGAACTGTGATCATGTGTACTTACCTCAATATCAACAGAACTGTCATCATGTGAACTTACCACAATATCAACAGAACTGTCATCATGTGCTTACCACAATATCAACAGAACTGTGATCATGTGTACTTACCTCAGTATCAACAGAATTGTCATCATCTGCACTTACCACAATATCGACAGAACTGTCATCATGTGTACTTACCACAATAACAACAGAACTGTCATCATGTGATCTTATCTCAATATAAAAAACCTGTCATGTGTACTTACCACAATATCAACAGAACTGTCATCATGTGTACAAACCACAATATCGACAGAACTGTCATCTTGTGTACTTACCACAATATCAACAGAACTGTCATCATGTGAACTTATCTCAATATTAAAACAAGAGGCCTAAAAGGGTCTGTATTGCTCTACTTGCTATATGGTGTGGGGTGGGGGTGGGGAGTGGGGGGGGGACGGGGGGGTAAGATAGAAGGATTGTATGTCAGAAATGGCAATATCAAACTAGTTTTATATAAACTGTCTTCAATTACCAAGATATGGGGAGGGATGTATTTGGCTCAATTGGCTCAAGTTTCGCTGGCTTTAAAACAAATCAAACTTTCGTTAATATAAACACTCAAACCAACTTTCACATATGACTCAGGTGCGGGACCAAATTTGACCACAGGGTCACCATTTGAATAAACTTGGTAGAGGACCATAAGCTGAGTGTAAATACAAAATATTAAACTGTTGGCTCTTGTAATTTCAGAAGAAGATATTTTAAGTGTGTCCCTTTATAAGTCTATATAAAGCATGTGACTCTGGGGATAGGGACAAATTTGACTCCAGGGTCACCATTTGAACAAACTTGGTAGATGACCATAAGCTGATGGTAAATACAACATAATAAACCTCTGGCTCTTATATAGTTTCAGAGAAGATTTTTCAAAGTTTTTCGCTATGTAACTCTATGTAAACATGTGACCCCTGGGGAGGGGCCAAATTTGACCCCAGGGTCACCATTCAAACAACTTGATAGAGAACCATAAGCTGAGTGTAAATAAAAAATATTAAACCTTTGACTCTTGTAGTTTTCAGAGAAGATTTTTAAAGTTTTTCCCTATATATGTCTATATAAAACTGTGACCCTTGTGTCGGGGACAAATTAGACCCCAGGGTCACCATTTGAATTTTTTTTTAGAGGAACATAAGCTGATAATAAATACAAAATATTAAACTTTTATCTCCTGTAATTTCAGAGAAGAAGCTTATTGAAGTTTTTCCCAATATAAGTCTATGCAAAACTGTGACCACTGGGGCGGGGCCAAATTTGAGCCCAGGGTCACCATTTGAACAAACTTGGTAGAGGATTCAAAAGCTGATAATAAAATATTTTAACCTTTATCTCTTGTAGTTTCATATAAGAAGATTTTTGAAGTTCTTCCCTATAACTCTATGTAAAACTGATCCAACAAGGGCCCCTAAGCTCTCAATTAAAGATCAAAGGACTGAAAGTCCTGAGAGTCGCCAAGATTGAACAGTATCTGTCTTCTCGGCGAGGTTAAAGGTTATGTTAAAATGTTGCAGGTGGTGCATATTAAAAAATGTAGCCAGGGGCGTACCTGGGCATACTCCTATTCTCCTATAATTCAGAGTTGGATGTCAGAAAAATGAAAAAGCTAAAAATGTGAAGCCGAAGTGGGGTTAGGGTAAAAGGTAGACAACCCGTCCAACCCCGGTAAATAATCAATAAATCAAAGAAAAAAAATGACTCTGGAGAATAGCTTCAACATATGTTTCTGAGTCGCTCAAAACTACTTATTTTGAAAACCGAAAACAATTTGATCAAACAGTTTTCTGTGACAAGTCAAAATGCTTTGAAAAACGCGATTTTCCAAGCAGGTATATCACTGTGGAACAAAATAAAGCACAGATTTACCGCTGTTGGTGGCGATTTCCCGAATGTACCAGTGTCAGTCAATTCAATCCAAGATGATTTCAACAACGGAACAAGTAATAAACATGAATATCATGCTTACCTTTTTTAAAACTGCTGTATTTTACGAGAAATCGTCAGTTTAGAATATTCAATCCTCCGTCTGCTGCAATTGTTTTAAATAGTCTTGATCATCTGCGATGCTTGCTTTTTTAACGATTCCCTTTGTCTTTAAAAAAGTAAGCGTCGTATATGATCCAGATTCCATTGAACTCCTTTAGATGCGCAAAATGTGTTAATTGATTGCTTATTTTTCGTTAATGTACATTTTCAAATTAATGGTTCTCAATGAATGAATTATCGGGTTTCTACTGCACTATCGAATGAAATGAATTAAATTAATGAGATGTTCGACATCCTGGTAACTACGTTAATGAAACTTTCCATTCATAAAATGATTATGCGTGTATTAATACACATAGTATTTCAGTACATTTACGAAAAAGACACGTATATACAGTATACAATTACAATTATTCACAATCAGCAGTTATAGCAGGCCTGTAAAAATTTAACAAAGACAACTAGTCTTATCAATTTTGTACTCGCCCTCAATTTTGAACAGGAATCGCCTTCATATTTTTATCAGTGTCAAGAACACATTATTTAGATAAACAAACTACATATAACATCATCAAAGTATCAAATAAATAACTAGATCCCATCTAAGGTATGACTAGCTTGTCCACTTAATAATTATGAAAGGCACTTACAATAAGATATGACATCATTTTTTAACATTTAAAAAGCAACTGCTTATGTAAGTCACTGTGATAATACAACTGTGTATCCTTCGGTCTTTTCTCCTGCAAAACACGCTAGCATTTGGTACTATCATACTGCTTTTATTGCAGTTTTAATTTATGCAATTGTCTATTCACTTTCTCTATTTGTATTTTTTCGTCATCTCCACCAACTCTCCTCCAAAAACATTCTATAGACATGTCTATTTTCTTCGACATTTTTACCCGAAAATGTCGTCATATCAAGTATAATGGTCCGGTTACAGTGATTGATAAAAACTACTAGTTTAGTATTGGATAATTTGATCACGACACAGTCTACAAACTTCAGAAATCTCTACTTTATACCCCATCATCAAAGTAACCATGGGTAACCAATATTTTCATGTTTACTTCCAGTGTATTTGAGTGTAATTTATCGGCTATTTACTTAGTTTAAGCAAACGCTTTGTGGAATTTCTTCACCAGAATAAAAGAAACAATAAAGACTTGATTTATTTTGTTATTAATGTCAAAAGTCACTCGTCCATAAGGATGACAAGAAGGAAATATCCACTCGCCCGGCCTGACAAGTCACTCGTCATGACGAGCGGATGAGTGCAATTTTACAGGCCTTTATAGTATCCGGTATAAGTAACGGTCATGTCAGTCACCTTATCAAATTAAGTTATACTTGAGGCAGTTAAAGGAACTACATTCTCGAACTGCGTAAAGCACCTCGTCCAAAAACTGGTGTATTAATGCGCATAGTATTTCAGTACATTTACAAAAAAGACTCGTATATACTGTATTCACAATCAGTAGTTATATCATTCGGTATACATAACAGTCAAGTCACTCTGTCACCTTATCAAATTAAGTTATACTTGAGGCAGTTAAAGAAACAACATTCCCGAACTGCGTAAGCTCCTCGTCCAAAAACTCCAACATCAGAAATTACACTATATACGACTCCAATGAGTCAGCCATGCGTCAAAAAATGAACCTAGCTTTCTTATGAGAAAAGACAACAAAACCCCCCAAAAAAACAAGAGGCCCTAGAGTGCCTGAAGCGCTCTACTGGCTGTCCTAAAAAAATTTAAGACAATCTGTGCAAGTTTGGTAACGATCAAATAATAAATGAAGGTGCTAGAGTGTTCACAAGGCAGAAAATGGCATTTTTCAGCAAAACAAGGGCCATAACTCCGGTGAAATTTATCCCATCTGGCAGGTTTTCAAACTTGTTTGAGCTTTCATTGATATAAAGACACCGGCAAAGTTTCATAAAGATCAAATAATAAACGAAGGTGCTAGAGTGTTCACAAAGTTTTTAACGGCATTTTTCAGCAAAACAAGGGCCATAACTCTAGTGTTACTAATCTGATTTGGCTGGTTTTCAAACATGTCCGAGCTTTCATTTATATTAACAATCTGAACGAGTTTGGTAAAAATCAAATAATAAATGAAGGTGCTACAGTGTTCACAAGGCAGAAAAAGACATTTTTCAGGAAAACAAGGGCCATAACTCCGGTGAAATTTATTCGATCTGACTGGTTTTCGAACTTGTTCGAGCTTTCATTGATATAAAGACACTGGCAAAGTTTCGTAAAGATCAAATCATAAATGAAGGTGCTAGAGTGTTCACAAGGCTCAATATGGCATTTTTCAGCAAAACAAGGGCCATAACTCCGGTGAAATTAATTCGATCTGGCTGGTTTTCGAACTTGTCTGAGGTTACATTGATATAAAGACACTGGCAAAGTTTCGTAAAAATCAAATAATAAATGAAGGTGCTAGTGTTCACAAGGCTCAATATGGCATTTTCCAGCAAAACAAGGGCGATAACTCCGGTTAAATTAATATGATCTGGCTGGTTTTCTAACCTGTTTGAGCTTTTATTGATATAAAGACACTGGCAAAGTTTCGTAAAGATCAAATAATAAAAGAAAGTGCTAGAGTGTTCACAAGGCTTAAAATGGCATTTTTCAGCAAACCAAGGGCCATAACTCTGGTGTAACTCATCCAATTTGGTTGGTTTTCGAACTTGTCTAAGCTTTCATTAATATTAACAATCTGTGCAAGTTTGGTAAAGATCAAATAATAAATGAGGGTGCTAAAGTGTTCACAATGCAGAAAATAGCCTTTTCAGAAAAAACAAGCGACAGAACTCCGGTGAAATTATTCCGATCTGGGTGGTTTTCGAACGTGTCGAGCTTTCATTAATATAAAAACACTGGCAAAGTTTCGTAAAGATCCGATTAATATTGAAGGCCCTAATGTGTTCACAAGGCAGAAATTAGCATTTTACAGAAAAACAAGGGCCATAACTCCGGTGTTACTGATCCGATTTGGCTGGTTCTTGAACTTGTCCAAGCTTTCATTGATATTAACAATCATTCTGTGCAAGTTTGGTAAAGATCAAATAATAAATGAAGGTGCTAGTGAGTTCACAAGGCTTAATATGGCATTTTTCAGCAAAACAAGGGCCGTAACTCCGGTGAAACTAATCCGATCTGGCTGTTTTTCGAACTTGTCCGAGCTTTCATTGATATAAAGACACTGTCACAGTTTCGTAAAGATCCGATTAATAATGAAGGCCCTAGAGTGTTAACAAGGCAAAAATTAACGGACGGACAGATGGACGACAGACGGACGACAGACGGACGGACGGACGGACGGACTTGTCATCCCATAAGCTCTGTTGGCTAAAAACTGTAATGTGTATTTACCACAATATCAACAGAACTGTCATGTGTACTTATCACAATATCAACTGAACTGTCACCATGTGTACTTACTTCGATATCAACACAACTGTCATCATTTGTACTTAACATAATTTCAACAGAACTGTCATCGTGTGAACTGACCTCAATTTCAACAGAACTTCCATCATATATATCAGTCTTCGTCGTAACCGGCTAGCCCGAAGTCCGGGGCAAGAAGCTTCGATTTCGGGCAAGCAGAAATTACCATCTGCTTGCCCGATCGGGCAAGTGTGATTTTTCAGCGGAATATATTGTTGAAATCATTTCATGCGGGATACAAATACATTCGTACCTACCCTTTTCATTCGGGATACGAATCCATTCGTATGTAATGACTGTTGTTGGTTTGTTGACATGTCGTTGTTTTCCATGTGTCAACCCCATATAAAACGTGAATACTCTTCAGATAGAAGGCAGAGGGAGCATGCGCAGTAAATAAAAAATTGTCTGGGAATTTTAAACACTTCAGGATGTGAAAAAAAAAGGGTTTCAGCGATTTTTTGTGTGTATTTCCTCGATTTTTCGAGTGAATCGGTAAATATGGATGATAGATTTTATGTTCCGAGCGAAGGGAGATACATTTATGTGTGATTACATGACGAATTATAGTTTATGGATGAAGAAGTCGACGTTTTGGACAACTTTTAACGAGAGAAAACTGTAAACAACAAATGAATTTAGAGCGAAAGGGACTTTGACATTTTTTTTTGCCGATTTTGACTTGGATGACTGGAAATGATGAAAATGTTTGGTTTCAGGAGGAATGTGTTAGGGAAATCTTCCATCCAAGCCATCTCAGACAATATTTAGACCATGGGGTGCTTTTTCCAGCACCTTGAAGAAGCAATACCCCATCATTCCTTCAATATGATTTGGGAACGATCTTTGGGAACGGTTGGTCACCGAGTTTCCGATACGAGTAGGATTTGACCAAATTTATATAAATCAGTATAACTTTTGAAGTTCTCTATGGATTTTAGAGATTCTTTCAGCACTAGAAATATATCTTACAGAAAATCGGGTGAAAGTAAGGTAGGACATCATTTTGACCCGATTCGCATGCTCACACATGATTTTTATCTTCATTAAATTAGTTTTTGCATGAATATTGTTTTTAAAAATTATTTCATTGTGTAGGTAATTTACATATCTACATAATGATATTACATATCTACATAATGATATATAGTTTTGTTAATTTATTTTTAAAATTGACCAAGTAAACCACATTTTACTAACATCACCGAGATGTAATTTGCTGCAGCAGCAGAAACCGCAAAACTGTTCAGATTTAGGGGAATGTTTATTAAATTTGCCTGCAGAATGAAATGGGTTAAAACCTCGAAATATCCGCAAAACATGAAACTTCACAGGAATGTTGCTCTTAATGTCTTATTGATCCTAGCAAAATTTCAGATCGGCCAGAAATTCAAGATGGCCACCACAGCTAAAAATAGATTTTTAAAAAATAAGTTTGTAGCGACTACTTCTTGAAAACTATAAGTGATATTGATATGGGACTTTTTCTAAAATGATCAACATGACATGATGGTTATCCGAATAGAACATTATTTTGATTCGATGGTAAACATGGCTGCCAGTGGCCATCTTTGTTTACATAGAGTTATATGATGAAAACTTGGAGCGATTACTCCTCTGAAACTACTTGACAGATTTTCACGAAACTTCACACGAATGTTGCTCTTGATGTCTTATTGATCCTAGCAAAATTTGAGGTCGGCCGGAAATTCAAGATGGCTGCCATGGCTAAAAATAGATTTTCAAAATACAAGTTTGTAGCGACTACTTCTTGAAAACTATAAGTGATATTGATATGGGACTTTTTCTAAAATGATCAGCATGACATGATGTTGGTCCTTGTCGAAAATCGTTTTGATTCGATGTTAAACATGGCTGTCAGTGGCCATCTTTGTTTACATAGAGTTATATAATGAAAACTTGTAACGACTACTCCTCTGAAACTACTTGACGGATTTTCATGAAACCTCACAGGAATGTTGCTCTTGGTGTCTAATTGATCCTAGCAAAATTTCAGGTCAGCTGAAAATTCAAGATGGCCGCCACAGCTAAAAATAGTTTTTAAAACCTGTCCCCTTCCCTCCCCACCTTCCCTCCCCCATCCCAAATGTAAACTCAGTTGTTTTTTATGCCCCGCCACGAAAGTGGTGCGGGCATATAGTGTTTCTTTTTTTCATTTGTTTTCTACTTCTTTTTTTCTTTCAATGGGAGCTTTTTTTTTGCTTTTTTTAATTTTCTTTTTTTTTATTTCATTTTTTTTAAAAAAAAAAAATTGCCATTTTGAACACTCCAGCAACTTCATTTATTATTTGATCTTTATTAAGCTTTGTCAGTGTCTTTATATCAATGAATGATCAGGCTTGTTTATTTATTTATATTTTTTTTTACATTTTTTTTGTCTCATAAGAAACCTATTTTTCTTCTTTCAAATGGGAGCTTAGGTGCTGTTGTTGGATCACTTTTACATATTATGGGAAGAACTTCTTCTTCTTGCATATCATCACCATGTTCCGGTTAAAAGATTTTGGTGGAGTTATGGCCCTTTAAAGGTTTTGCTACACAAACTTTGTCCAGACTAGTTCCCCTGAACTCCTGGCCGGATTTTAGAGAAACGTTGCATGGATGATCAGTACCAAGCCTAGTTGTGCATATCATCACCATATTCCAGTTGAAAGATTTTTGGCAGTGTCTGCTGAACCCCTGGCGGGACGAAACTTGGCAAGGATGATCTGTATCAAGCTTAGTTGTGCATATCATCACCGTGTTCCTGTTGAATGATTTTTGGTGGAGTTATGGCCCTTTAACGGTTTAAATACACAAGCTTTGTCCCGACTACTTCTACTAATCCCCCGTTTTAGCCAGTAGAGTGTCCACAGACCCTCTTGGGCCTCTGGTATTTTTTTTAAAAAGAATTTGAGTTAAGTAATATTGAGGTAAGTACACATGATGACGGTTCTGTTGATATTGTGGTAAGTACCGGTACACTTGATAACAGTTCTGTTGATATTAAGGTAAGTATACAGTCTTCACGCTAATTGTTTCGCAGCACTTGCCCATTTTATATAGTATTTTCTAAGGAACAAAAAGAAAACTAATTTTGTTAGTATTGTTTCTTTTATTCCATCATAAACAGTCATTTTGGGGGAAATCGCCGAGGTGTTCCAATTGGCCTCTATATAAACAGGTTGGGGCTGATAAAAATAAGTTTGGAAAACCCCACTCATTTATTTACAATAAAATGCGGATATTTCGAGGTTTTAACCCATTTCATTCTGCAGGCAAATTTAATAAACATTCCCCTAAATCTGAACAGTTTTGCGGTTTCTGCTGCTGCAGCAAATTACATCTCGGTGATGTTAGTAAAATGTGGTTTACTTGGTCAATTTTAAAAATAAATTAACAAAACCATATATCAGTATGTAGATATGTAAATTACCGACACAATGAAATAATTTTAAAAACAATATTCATGCAAAAACTAATTTAATGAAGATAAAAATCATGTGTGAGCATGCGAATCTGGTCAAAATGATGTCCTACCTTACTTTCACCCGAATTTTCTGTAAGATATGTTTCTAGTGCTGAAAGAATCTCTAAAATCCATAGAGAACTTCAAAAGTTAGACTGATTTATATAAATTTGGTCAAATCCTACTAATATCGGAAACTCGGTGACCAACCGTACCCAAAGATCGTCTTCCCAAATCATATTGAAGGAATGATGGGGTATTGCTTCTTCAAGGTGCTAGAAAAAGCACCCCATGGTCTAAATATTGTCTGAGATGGCTTGGATGGAAGATTTCCCTAACACATTCCTCCTGAAACCAAACATTTTCATCATTTCCATAGTCATCCAAGTCAAAATCGGCAAAAAAAAATGTCAAAGTCCCTTTCGCTCTAAATTCATTTGTTGTTTACAGTTTTCTCTCGTTAAAAGTTGTCCAAAACGTCGACTTCTTCATCCATAAACTATAATTCGTCATGTAATCACACATAAATGTATCTCCCTTCGCTCGGAACATAAAATCTATCATCCATATTTACCGATTCACTCGAAAAATCGAGGAAATGCACGCAAAAAATCGCTGAAACCCTTTTTTTTTTCACTTCCTGAAGTGTTTAAAATTCCCAGACAATTTTTTATTTACTGCGCATGCTCCCTCTGCCTTCTATCTGAAGAGTATTCACGTTTTATATGGGGTTGACACATGGAAAACAACGACATGTCAACAAACCAACAACAGTCATTACATACGAATGGATTCGTATCCCGAATGAAAAGGGTAGGTACGAATGTATTTGTATCCCGCATGAAATGATTTCATTTTATTTTCTGTATTCAAACAATATATTCCACTGAAAAATCACACTTGCCCGATCGGGCAAGCAGATGGTAATTTCTGCTTGCCCGAAATCGAAGCTTCTTGCCCCGGACTTCGGGCTAGCCGGTTACGACGAAGACTGGTATATATGATGGAAGTTCTGTTGAAATTGAGGTAAGTACACACGATGACAGTTCTGTTGAAATTATGTTAAGTACAAATGATGACAGTTGTGTTGATATCGAAGTAAGTACACATGATGACAGTTCTGTTGATATTGTGGTAAATACACATTACAGTTTTTAGCCAACAGAGCTTATGGGATGACAAGTCCGTCCGTCCGTCCGTCCGTCCGTCTGTCTGTCGTCCGTCTGTCCGTCCGTCTGTCGTCCGTTAATTTTTGCCTTGTTAACACTCTAGGGCCTTCATTATTAATCGGATCTTTACGAAACTGTGACAGTGTCTTTATATCAATGAAAGCTCGGACAAGTTCGAAAAACAGCCAGAATCGGATTAGTTTCACCGGAGTTACGGCCCTTGTTTTGCTGAAAAATGCCATATTAAGCCTTGTGAGCTCACTAGCACCTTCATTTATTATTTGATCTTTACCAAACTTGCACAGAATGATTGTTATATCAATGAAAGCTTGGACAAGTTCGAGAACCAGCCAAATCGGATCAGTAACACCGGAGTTATGGCCCTTGTTTTTCTGTAAAATGCTAATTTCTGCCTTGTGAACACATTAGGGCCTTCAATATTAATCGGATCTTTACGAAACTTTGCCAGTGTTTTTATATCAATGAAAGCTCGACACGTTCGAAAAACCACCCAGATCGGAATAATTTCACCGGAGTTATGTCGCTTGTTTTTTCTGAAAAGGCTATTTTCTGCATTGTGAACACTTTAGCACCCTCATTTATTATTTGATCTTTACCAAACTTGCACAGATTGTTATTAATGAAAGCTTGGACAAGTTCGAAAACAAACCAAATCGGATGAGTTACACCAGAGTTATGGCCCTTGGTTTGCTGAAAAATGCCATTTTAAGCCTTGTGAACACTCTAGCACTTTCTTTTATTATTTGATCTTTACGAAACTTTGCCAGTGTCTTTATATCAATAAAAGCTCAAACAGGTTCGAAAACCAGCCAGATCATATTAATTTAACCGGAGTTATCGCCCTTGTTTTGCTGGAAATGCCATATTGAGCCTTGTGAACACTCTAGCACCTTCATTTATTATTTGATTTTTACGAAACTTTGCCAGTGTCATTATATCAATGTAACCTCAGACAAGTTCGAAAACCAGCCAGATCGAATTAATTTCACCGGAGTTATGGCCCTTGTTTTGCTGAAAAATGCCATATTGAGCCTTGTGAACACTCTAGCACCTTCATTTATGATTTGATCTTACGAAACTTTGCCAGTGTCTTTATATCAATGAAAGCTCGAACAAGTTCGAAAACCAGTCAGATCGAATAAATTTCACCGGAGTTATGGCCCTTGTTTTCCTGAAAAATGTCATTTTCTGCCTTGTGAACACTGTAGCACCTTCATTTATTATTTGATTTTTACCAAACTCGTTCAGATTGTTAATATAAATGAAAGCTCGGACATGTTTGAAAACCAGCCAAATAAGATTAGTAACACTAAAGTTATGGCCCTTGTTTTGCTGAAAAATGCCGTTTTAAACTTTGTGAACACTCTAGCACCTTCGTTTATTATCTAAATACTATTATACTTTGTGAACCTAAGACATTTAATAGTAGGGACTATTTAAGTAGTTAACAAATGGAAGTATTGAAAACCACTATTCGAAACGGATATGTATATATATAAAACACGTTGTTCAAAGCGTATTATGAATGTGTAATTGTTCGGACTGTTTTAAATGTACCAATAAATTATGGAAATTAAAACGCGAAGTACAGACCTTGTTATCAAATGTATCAAGCATGGCATACGACCACCTAGTGCTACAAAATGACCTAAACGCAAAACTTGTACGTTGGGGCCGCCGCCGGAAAAGCAACACCTCAGTTTGTTTTTTTCTTTGAAAAGGCGAGACAAAAACTGTCATTATGTGTACTTACTACAATAACAGAACTGTCACCATGTGTACCTAACATAATATCAAAAGCACTGTCATCATCTGTACTTAACATAATATCAACAGAACTGTGATTATGTGAACTTACCTCAATATCAACAGAACTGTGATCATGTATACTTACCTTAATATCAACAAAACAGTCATCATGTGTACTTACCTCAATATCAACAGAACTGTCATCATGTGTACTAACCTCATTATAAAAACAAGAGGCCCAAGAGGGACTGTAGACGCTCTACTGGCTAACACGGCTCTTATAACATCAATGAAGCGACTGACTGCCATTTAGTTTTTTGAAAGTTTCGGGCAAAAAACAGCTTTTTAACTTTATCATGGGCCATAACTAAAGAATCTGGTAAAGTTTGGTAAAGATCAGATGAAAAATGAAGGCCCTACCGTATAAATGAGGCAAAATGCTATATTTTATGTTTAACTAAATCAAGAGCCATAACTCCTCTGTTACTGGTCCGAATGGCCAACATAGAGCTAAAAAAAAAAAAAAAATTCGACAATAATAATAATCAAAAAAAAATCAATCAATCAATAAATATTAAAAACAACAAAAAACAACATAAATAAAAAAAAAAAAATTAAATCAAAAAATAATAATTAAAAAATAAATCAAAAAAAGTAAAAGTAAAAAAAAAAAAAAAAAAAAAAAAAAAAAAAAAAAAAATTAGAAAATTTAAAAATAAATAAAAACATATAACGTAAAAAAGAAAGTCATAAAATCTGCTAAAGTTTGGCAAAGATCAGATGCAAAATGAAGGCCCTATCGTATGACGAGGCAAATTATAGCATTTCTAACAAAATCAAGGGCCATAATTCCGCTGTTTATGGTTCGATCTGGCTGATTTTCAAACTTGACCAAGCTTTTATAGACATTAGCAATCTGGTAAAGTTTGGTAAAGATCGGATGAAAAATGAAGGCCCTATCGTCTTAACGAGGCAAAATATAGCATTTTTAACTAAATCAAGGGCCATAACTCCACTGTTACTGGTCCTATATGGCTGGTTTTCGAACATGTTCGAGCTTTCAACGGCATTAACAATATGATAAAGTTTGGTAAAGATCGGATGAACAATGAAGCTCCTATCGTCTTAACGAGGCAAAATATAGCATTTTTAACTAAATCAAGGACTATAACTCTGCTGTTACTGGTCCGATCTGGCTGGTTTTCGAACTTGTCTGAGCTTTCATTGATATTAACAATGTGGTAAAGTTTGGTAAAGATAGGATGAAAAATGAAGACCCTATTGTCTTAACGAGGCTGAATATAGCAATATAGCATTTTTAACTAAATCAAGGGCCATAACTCCGCTGTTACTTGTCCGATCTGGCTGGTTTTCGAACTCATCCAAGCTTTCATTGATATTAACAACCTGTTAAAGTTTGGTAAAGATCAGATGAAAAATGAAGGCCCTATCATCTTAACGAGGCAAAATATAGCAATATAGCATTTTTAACTAACTCAAGGGCCATAACTCCGCTGTTACTTGTCCGATTTGGCTGGTTTTCGAACTCATCCGGGCTTTCATTGATATGAACAACCTGTTAAAGTTTGGTAAAGATCGGATGAAAAATGAAGGCCCTATCGTCTTAACGAGACAAAAGTGGACGACGGACGGACGACGGACGGACGACGGACAACTCGGCATCCCATAAGCTCTGCTGGCCTTTGGCCAGTAATTCAATATCAACAGAACTGTCATCATGTGAACTTACATCAATATCAACAGAACTGTGATCATGTGTACTTACCTTAATATCACTACAACCTTCATCATGTGTACTTACCTCAATATCAACGGAACTGTGATCATGTGTACTTACCTAAATATCAACAGTCTGATCGTCTTCATATGTATTTAATTCAATATCAACAGAACTTTTATCATGTCAACTTACATCAATATCAACAGAACTGTGATCATGTGTACTTACCTTAATATCACCACAACTTTCATAATGTGTACTTACCTCAATGTCAACAGAACTGTCATCATGTGTACGTACCTCAATGCCAACAGAACTGTCTTCATGTGTACTTATCACAATATCAACAGAACTGTCATCATGTGTACTTACCTCAATGTCAACAGAACTGTCATCATGTGTACTTACCTCAATGTCAACAGAACTGTCATCTTGTGTACTTACCTCAATGTCAACAGTCATCATGCATAATTACCTCAATATGAACAAAACTGTCAACATGTATACTAACTTCAATATCAACAGAACTTTCATCATGTGTACTTACCTCAATGTCAACAGAACTGTCACTATGTGTACTTACCTCAATATCAACAGAACTGTCATCAAGTGCTCTTACCTCAATAACAACACAACTGTCATCATGTGTAATTATCACAATATCAACAGAACTGTCATCTTGTGTACTTACCTCAATGTCAACAGTCATCATGTGTACTTACCTCAATGTCAACATAACTGTCATCATGTGTACTAACTTCAATATCAACAGAACTTTCATCATGTGCACTTACCTCAATGTCAACAGAACTGTCATCATGTGTACTTACCTCAATGTCAACAGAAATGTCACCATGTGTACTTACTTCAATATCAACAGAACTTTCATCATGTGCACTTACCTTAATAACAACAGAACTGTCATCATGTGTACTAACTTCAATATCAACAGAACTTTTATCATGTGCACTTACCTTAATGTCAACAGAACTGTCATCATGTGCACTTACCTCAATAACAACACAACTGTCATCATGTGTACTTAACACAATATCAACAGAACTGTTATCTTGTGTGCTTACCTCAATATCAACAGAACTGTCATCTTGTGTACTAACTTCAATATCAACAGAACTTTCATCATGTGCACTTACCTCAATGTCAACAGAACTGTCATCCTGTGCACTTACCTCAATAACAACACAACTGTCATCATGTGTACTTATCACAATATCAACAGAACTGTCATCTTGTGTACTTACCTCAATATCAAGAGAACTGTCATCTTGTGTACTTACCTCACATCAACAGAACTGTCATCATGTGTACTTACCTCAATGTCACCACGACTGTCATCATATGTACTAATTTCAATATCAACAGAACTTTCATCATGTGCACTTACCTCAATAACAACACAACTCTCATCATGGGTACTTATCACAATATCAACAGAACTGTCATCTTGTGTACTTACCTCAATATCAACAGAACTGTCATCATGTGTACTTACCTCAATATCAACACAACTGTCATCATGTGCACTTACCTCAATAACAACACAACTGTCATCATGTGCACTTACCTCAATAACAACACAACTGTCATCATGTGTACTTATCACAATATCAACAGAACTGTCATCTTGTGTACTTACCTCAATATCAAGAGAACTGTCATCTTGTGTACTTACCTCAACATCAACAGAACTGTCATCATGTGTACTTACCTCAATGTCACTACGACTGTCATCATATGTACTAATTTCAATATCAACAGAACTTTCATCATGTGCACTTACCTCAATAACAACACAACTCTCATCATGGGTACTTATCACAATATCAACAGAACTGTCATGTGAACTTGCCTGAATATCAAGAGAACTGTCATTATGTGTACTTACCTCCATACCAACAGAACTGTCATAAAGTGTACTTATTACAATATCAACAGAACTGTCATCGTGTGTATTTACCTTAATAACAACAGTCTGACCGTCTTCATATGTACTTACTTTAATATCAACAGAACTGTCATCAAGTGTACATATCACAATATCAACAGAACTGTCATCAATTTAACATACCAAAATATCAACAGAACCGTCATCATGTGTACTTACCACAATAACAGAACTGTCACCATGTGTACTTACCTCAATATCAAAAGAACTGTCATCATCAGTACCTTACATAATATCAACAAAACTGTCATCATGTGTACTTACCTTAATTTCAACAGAACTGTCTTCATGTGTTCTTATCACTATATCAACAGAACTGTCATCATGTGTACTTACCTTAATATCACCACAACTTTCATCATGTGTACTTACCTCAATGTCAACAGAACTGTCATCATGTGTACGTACCTCAATGCCAACAGAACTGTCATCATGTGTATTTACCTCAATATCAAAAGAACTGTCTTCCATGTACTAAACATAATATCAACAGAACTGTCATCATGTCAACTTACCTCAATTTCAACAGAACTGTCTTCATGTGTACTTATCACAATATCAACAGAACTGTCATCATGTGTACTTATCTCAATTTCAACAGAACTGTGATCATGTGTACTTACCTCAATGTCAACAGAAATGTCATCATGTGTACTTACCTCAATATCAAAAGAACTGTCATCCATGTACTAAACATAATATCAACAGAACTGTCATCATGTGTACTTACCTCAACATCAAAAGAACTGTCATCCATGTACTAAACATAATATCAACAGAACTGTCATCATGTCAACTTACCTCAATTTCAACAGAACTGTATTCATGTGTACTTATCACAATATCAACAGAACTGTCATCATGTGTACTTATCTCAATTTCAACAGAACTGTGATCATGTCTACTTACCTCAATTTCAACAGAACTGTCATCATGTGTACTAAACATAATATCAACAGAACTGCCATCATGTCAACTTACCTCAATTTCAACAGAACTGTCTTCATGTGTACTTATCACAATATCAACAGAACTGTCATCATGTGTACTTATCTCAATTTCAACAGAACTGTGATCATGTGTACTTACCTCAATGTCAACAGAAATGTCATCATGTGTACTTACCTCAATATCAAAAGAACTGTCATCCATGTACTAAACATAATATCAACAGAACTGTCATCATGTGTACTACTTACCTCAACATCAAAAGAACTGTCATCCATGTACTAAACATAATATCAACAGAACTGTCATCATGTCAACTTACCTCAATTTCAACATATCTGTATTCATGTGTACTTATCACAATATCAACAGAACTGTCATCATGTGTACTTATCTCAATTTCAACAGAACTGTGATCATGTCTACTTACCTCAATTTCAACAGAACTGTCTTCATGTGTACTTATCTCAATTTCAACAGAACTGTCATCATGTGTACTTATCTCAATTTCAACAGAACTGTGATCATGTGTACTTACCTCAATGTCAACAGAACTGTCATCATGTGTACTTACCTCAATTTCAACAGAACTGTAATCCATGTACTAAACATAATATCAACAGAACTGTCATCATGTCAACTTACCTCAATTTCAACAGAACTGTCTTCATGTGTACTTATCACAATATCAACAGAACTGTCATCATGTCAACTTACCTCAATTTCAACAGAACTGTCTTCATGTCTACTTACCTCAATTTCAACAGAACTGTCATCCATGTACTAAACATAATATCAACAGAACTGTCATCATGTCAACTTACCTCAATTTCAACAGAACTGTCTTCATGTGTACTTATCTCAATTTCAACAGAACTGTGATCATGTCTACTTACCTCAATTTCAACAGAACTGTCTTCATGTGTACTTATCACAATATCAACAGAGCTGTCATCATGTGTACTTACCTTAATATCACCACAACTTTCATCATGTGTACTTACCTCAATGTCAACAGAACTGTCATCATGTGTACGTACCTCAATGCCAACAGAACTGTCTTCATGTGTACCTATCACTATATCAACAGAATTGTCATCATGTGTACTAACCTCAATGTCAACAGAACTGTCATCATGTGTACTTACCTCAATATCAAAAGAACTGTCATCCATGTACTAAACATAATATCAACAGAACTGTCATCATGTCAACTTACCACAATATCACCAGAACTGTCATCATGTGTACTTACCTCAATATCAAAATCACTGTCAGGTGGACTTACCTCAATATCACCAGAAGTGTCATTATGTGCACTTACCTCAATATCAACAGAACTGTCATCATGTGTACTTACCACAATATCAACAGAACTGTCATCATATGTACTTACCATAATATCAACAGAACTGCCATCATGTGTACTTACCACAATATCAACAGAAATGTCATCATGTGTACTTAACACAATATCAACAGAACTGTCAACTAAGTATATATATATAACAGAAAGATAATGTTGACTGTCAACAAAGTATATACAAACTACATAAAGATAAATATGACTGTGAAAAAAGTATACATATATCACAGAAAGATAAACATGACGGTTAATTTATTATACATTTGCATGATTTGGAAGGAAAACTGTCAGAAAACCTTTATCAGTTTTTAGGTATCAATGCAAAAACTCTATAAATTTCATTCCAGAGGAATTTAGTACCACATGCAATGCATTCGATAAAAGTTATAAATATTCATAGTTAATCTGAACTTCAAAAGCACATTTTGTAGAATTGCAAAACAACTTACTGGGTTTGACCATTGTTTTGCCATTGATGGTAAAGTTCAGGATTACTTTATCGTATTGATGTGAAATCTTTACTGCATACTGTTGGTTTACCACTGCGTTGTAATCGTTATAGGATTCATTGTCGTCTTGCACAGTCGGAATTATGATGGTCAGATTTTTGCCGGCTTGAGAGCGTGTAAAATAGTGGGCTAGTCCAGATCCATTATTAGGGGGCAAGAACAGAATCACTGAAAAGAATGGTTTATAATTCCGTAAATTAACATAATATATTTTTATTTTTTATTTTTGACTTTTAATAAACAAATTCTACTAAACCTGTATACCTTATTTCTTCATTCATAAAGTTCTTCAACAGGTAGACTGGAAATGAACCAACAAAACAAGAGGTCAACACCTTGAAAAGCTTAGGAACACAACTTCATGCAGACATGCCAATGAATAGACAAGAAGCACCGCCCGTCGACTTTCGAGGCATTGTCTAATATTTATTTTGAACTATGTTGAAAGGCATAATTCTGCATAATTACCTAACAGAATTATGGCACTTGTCTCTGAGTTCTTCATATGAAAGTGAATGCATGTACCGGTATGATGAATTACTGAATTCTTTAAGGGAATTTAAGATTATAGAAAGAACAATTTAAATTTAATAAAGACCAAGTTGACACTGCTTACATATAAAACTGTTTTACTAAGTATAAAAGGGGCCATAATTTGTTAAAATAAAACCACGAGTCTCTATGCCATAATTTTGTTAAAATAAAACCATGAGTCTCTTTGACGTTATCTAATGATGCCGAATACATGTGTGAAGTTTCAATCCATTATGTAAAGTAGTTTTCAAGATACAAGCTTACATACAAAACTTTAACCAAATTTTCTAAGTATAAAAAGGGCCAAAGTTTATTAAAACAAGAGGCCCAGAGGGCCTGTGGACACTCTACTGGCTAATATGGCTCTTATAACATCAATGAAGCGAGTGACTGACGCTCTACTGGCTAATATGGCTCTTATAACATCAATGAAGCGAGTGACTATCATCTTAAAGAGGCAAAATATAGCATTTTTAACTAAATCAAGAGCCATAACTCTGCCATTACTAGTCCGATCTGGCTGGTTTTCGATGTTGGCAAGTAGAGATAATAAAAAAAAAAATTAAAAAATATATATTTAAAAAAAAAAAATCAATGAAAAAATAACAAAAATAAAGTAATAGAAAAATAATAATAGAAAAAAAATGTCAAAAAATCTGATAAAGATCAGATGAAAAATGAAGGACCGATCACCATAACAAGGCAAAATATAGCATATTTAACAAAATCAAGGGCCATAACTCTGCTGTTACTGGTCCGATTTGGCTGGTTTTCGAACTTGTCCGAGCTTTTATTGACATTAACAATCTGGTAAAATTTGGTTAAGATCGGATGAAAAGTGAAGGCCCTATCGTCTTAACGAGGCAAAATATAGCATTTTTAACTAAATCAAGGGCCATAACTCCGCTGTTACTGGACCAATTTGGCTGGTTTTCGAAATTGTCTGAGCTATCATTGACATTAACAATCTGTTAAAGTTTGGTAAGGATCAGATGAAAAATGAAGGCCCTATCATCTTAACGAGGCAAAATATAACATTTTTAACTAAATCAAGGGCCACAACTCCGCTGTTACTGGTCCGATCTGGTTGGTTTTCCAACTTATCCGAGCCTTATTATAACTAACAATCTGGTAAAGGTTAGTAAAGATCGGATGAAAAATGGAGGCCCTATCGTCTTAACGAGGCAAAATATAGCATTTTTAACTAAATCAAGGGCCATAACTCCGCTGTTACTGGTCCGATCTGGTTGGTTTTCGAACTTGTCCGAGCCATCATTGACACTAACAATCTGGTAAAGTTTGGTAAAGATCGGATAAAAAATGAACGTCCTATCTTCTTAACAAGGCAAAATATAGCAGTTTAAACTAAATCAAGGGCAATAACTCCGCTGTTACTGGTCCGATTTGGCTGATTTGACCTATCGTCTTAACGAGATAAAAGTTAACGGACAGACGACAGACGGACAATGGACGACTGACTACTAGCCATCCCATAAGCTCTGCTGGCCCTTCCCCCACCGGCCCAGACAAGCATTTTTCAGACATTTCCTATGATGGAGGTCAGATCAAGGTCAAGGTCACAATGACCTTATTTTGGTATGCAACAAACCACTATCCCAAGATGTATTCACATACCAAGTTTGGTATATCTAAGTGTTATAGTATTGAAATACGGTCCGGACAAGCATTTTCTATGACAGAGGTCACAGTGATCTTATTTCGGTACGCAACATACCGCTATCCCAAGATGTATTCACATACCAGGTTTGGTATCTCTAAGTGTTATAGTATTGAAAATACGGTCCAGACAAGTATTTTCTATGGCAGAGGTCACAGGTGAAGGTCACAATGACCTTATTTTAGTCAGCAACACACCGCTATCCCAAGATGTATCCACATACCAAGTTTGGTATCTCTAAGTGTTATAGTATTGAAAATATGGCCCGAACAAGCATTTTCTATGACAGAGGTCACAGGTCAAGGTCAAGGTGACCTTATTTTGGTACGCGACACACCGCTATCCCAAGATGTATCCACATACCAAGTTTGCCTTCTCTAAGTGTTATAGTATTGAAAATACGGTCTGGACAAGCATTTTCTATGACAGAGGTCACAGGTCAAGGTCAAAGTGACCTTATTTTGGTACGAGACACACCGCTATCCCAAGATATATCCACATTCCAAATATGGTATCTCAAAGTCTTATAGTATTTAAAATATGGCCCGGACAAGCATTTTCTATGCATTTTCTATGACAGAGGTCACAGGTCAAGGTCACAATGACCTTATTTTGGTATGCAACACACCGCTATCCCAAGATGTATTCACATACCAAGTTTGGTATCTGTAAGTGTTATAGTATTGAAAATACGGTCTGGACAAGCATTTTCTATTCATTTTCTATGACTGAGGTCACAGGTAAAGGTCAAGGTCACAATGACCTTATTTCGGTATGCGACACACCGCTATCCCAAGATGTATTCACATACCAAGTTTGGTATCTCAAAGTCTTATAGTACTGAAAATATGGCCCGAACAAACATTGTCTATGCATTTTCTATGACAGAGGTCACAAGTCAAGGTCACAATGACCTTAATTTGGTATGTGACACACTGCTATTTCAAGATGTATTAACATACCAAGTTTGGTATCTCTAAGTGTTAAAGTATTGAAAATACGGTCCGGACAAACATTTTCTTTGACAGAGGTCACAGGTCAAGGTTACAGTGACCTTATTTTGGTACGCGACACACCGCTATCCCAAGATGTATTCACATACCAAGTTTGGTATCTCTAAGTGTTAAAGTATTGAAAATACGGTCCGGACAAGCATTTTCTATGAAAGAGGTCACATGTCAAGGTCACAGTGACCTTATTTTGATACGCGATACACCGCTATCCCAAGATGTATCCACATACCAAGTTTGGTATCTCTAAATGTTATAGTATTGAAAAAACGGTCCGGACAAGCATTTTCTATGACAGAGGTCACAGGTCAAGTTAAGGTCACAGTGACACACCGCTATCCCAAGATGTATCCACATACCAAGTTTGGTATCTCTAAGTGTTTTAGTATTGAAAATACGGTGTGGACAAGCATTTCCTATGACAGAGGTCACAGGACAATTTTGGTACGCAACACACCGCTATCCCAAGATGTATCCACATACCAAGTTTAGTATCTCAAAGTCTTATAGTATTGAAAATATGGCCCCGACAAGCATTTTCTATGACAGAGGTCACAGGTCAAGGTCACAATGACCTTACTTTGGTATGCGACACACTGCTATCCCAAGATGAATTCATATACCAAGTTTGGTATTTCTAAGTGTTATAGTATTGAAAATACGGTCTGGACAAGCATTTTCTATGACAGAGGTCACAGGTCAAGGTCACAGTGACCTTTTTTGGTATGCAACACACCGTTATCCCAAGATGTATCCACATACCAAGTTTGGTATCTCAAAGTCTTATAGTATTGAAAATATGGCCCGGACAAGCATTGTCTATGACAGAGGTCACAAGTCAAGGTCACAATGACCTTATTTTGGTATGCGACACACCGCTATCCCAAGATGTATTCACATATCAAGTTTGGTATCTCTAAGTGTTATAGTATTGAAAATATGGCCCGGACAAGCATTCGGAAGGACGGACGGAAGGACGAGGTGCAAACCTATAGTCCCCCCACGGGACCGGTGGGGGACTAATAAAAGCATGAGTTGTAGAACCTGGCTGCATTATGTTGTCTAATAATGCTGAATACATGTGTGAAGTTTCAATCCATTATGTAAAGTAGTTTTTGAGATACAAGCTTACATAAAAAACTTTAACCACATTTTCTAAGTATAAAAAGGGCCATATCTTTGTTAAAACAAGATGCTCAAGAGCAATACACATCCCCTACTGGGCATTATTTTAGTAACAGTGACTTGACCTTGACCATAAATGCAACCCCAAACCTGCTTTTCATTATAAGCCAACAACACACCACGTTTCAGACCAATATCTCATTCCTAAGTAAAGTTAATGAGCAGAAACAGTTGTTCTATTTTTAGTAACAGTGAACTCGACCTTGAACCCAGTGACCCCAGATGCAATCCCAAGCTTCCTTTTCAAATATTTAGCTACCTACCCATAAAGTTTAAGTCCAATACCTCATTCCTAACTAAAGTTAATGAGCGCAGACAGTTTTTCTATGTTTTAGTAAAGTTATTTCATATAAGCTACCTACCCATAAGTTTAATTCCCATACTTCATTCCTAACTAAAGTTAATGAGCGGAGACTGTTTTTTTCTATTTTTAGTAACAGTGACCTTGACCCCAGTGGCCTCAAATGCAATCCCAAACTGGCTTTCCATATAAGCTACCTACACACCAAGTTTCAGGCCAATATCTCATTCCTAACTAATGTTATTGAGCGAAAAAAATATTCAATTTTTAGTAACAGTGACCTTCACCTTGACCCAGTGACCCCAAATGCAATCCCAAGCTTCCTTTTCATATAAGCTACCTACCCATAAAGTTTCATTCCAATATCCCATTCCTGACTAAAAACAAGAGGTCAATGACCTTGAAGCTCTATTGATAGGTTTCTGATACCTAGATCAGCATTCCTGTGAAGTTTCATGAAAATCTGTAAAGTAGTTTCAGAGGAGTAGTCGCTACAAGTTTTTACTATATAAACAAACGTGGCCGTGGCAGCCATGTTTAACGTTGAATCAAAATGATTTTCGACAATGACCAATCACCCGGCCGACCTGAATCAATGCTAGGATCAATTAGACATCAAGAGCAACATTCCTGTGAAGTTTCATGAAAATCCTTCTAGTAGTTAAAGAGGAGTAGTCGCTACAAGTTTTTACTATATAACTCTATGTAAATAAAGATAGCCACTGGCGGCCATGTTTAATGTCGAATCAAAATAATTTTCGACAAGGATCACCATCATGTCATGCTGATAATTTTAGAAAAAGTCCCATATCAATATCACTTATAGTTTTCAAGAAGTAGTCGCAACAAACTTGTTTTTTAAAAATTTATTTTTAGCCGTGGCAGCCATCTTGAATTTCTGGCCGACCTGAATTTTTGCTAGGATCAACTAGACATCAAGAGCAACATTCCCGTCAAGTTTCATGAAAATCTGTCGAGTGGTTTCAGAGGAGTAGTTGCCTCAAGTTTTTCCTATATAACTCTATGTAAACAAAGATGGCCGCTGGCAGCCATGTTTCGGCCATGTTTGACATCCAATCAAAATTAACTTTGTGGACAGGACCGACTACATGTCGTGCCAGTAATTTTGGTAAAGGTTCCAAATCAATATCACTTATGGTTTTTGAGAAGTAATCGCCACAAAATCGTATTTTTAGCGTCGGAGATGGCCGCCATGGCCATCTTGAATTTCCGACAAACTGAATTTTGCTAGGATCAACTAGACATCAAGAGCAACATTCCTGTCAAGTTTCATGAAATTCAATGAAGTAGTTTCAGAGGAGAAGTCGCCACAAGATTTTCCTACACAACTCTATGTAAACAAAAATGGCCACTGGTGGCCATGTTTGACTTCCAATCAAAATGAACTCTGGTTAAGACCAACTACATGTCGTGCCAGTCATTTTGGTAAAGCTTCCACATCAATTTCTCTTATGGTTTTTCAGAAGTAGTCGCCACAAAATCGCATTTATAAAATCTATTTTTAGCCGTGGTGGCCATCTTAAATTTCTGGCCAAACTGAATTTTTGCTAGGATCAACTAGACATCAAGAGCAACATTCCTGTCAAGTTTCATGAAATTCCATCAAGAAGTTTCAGAGGAGTAGTCGCCACAAAATTTTCCTATATAACTCTATGTAAACAAAGATGGCCGCTGCTGGCCATGTTTGACATCCAATCAAAATGAACTTTCGTTAGGACCAACTACATGTCGTGCCAGTCATTTTGGTACAGGTTCCAAATCAATATATTTTATGGTTTTTCAGAAGTAGTCCCCACAAAATAGCCTTTTTAAAATCTATTTTTAGCCGTGGCAGTCATCTTGAATTTCCGGCCGACCTGAATTTTTGCTAGGAACAATTAGACATCAAGAGCAACATTCCTGTGAAGTTTCATGAAAATCCGTTAAGTAGTTTCAGAGGAGTATTCGGCACAAATTTTTTTTATGGACGACAGACGCCGCACTACGGCATAAGTTCTGCTGATCTCTTATCAGTAGAGCTAACAAGAAATCGGTAGAACAGATGGATGCTCTCCCAATAAAGGTACACATGTGAAATGCAATCGGATGGAAAATGAATGATCAATTGATCTTACACCAAATTCTTTTTTAACCGAAACATCCTTACAATACGCGCTACTAGAAGTAATACTGATATATCCTATAAATGTTCATGGATATCAGATGAAAAACTTAGGAGTTGAGCAGACAAGCTTTAGAATCGAAACACTTCAGTGTCCCACAATTCTGCCAAAAATCATTCAACCGGAACCTCCTGTTAATATGCATTACTAGGCATCATACTGCTATTTCATGTGAAATTTCGTGAAAATCGGATGAAAAACATAGGAGTTAAATGGACTAGTGTTAGAATCGAAAACTTCAAAGTCCCATAACCCCACCAAAAATATTTTCAACTGGAACCTCCCGACAATATGCTCTACTAGACATCATACTGATACTTCCAATGAAGTTTCGTGAAAATTGGATGAAAAACATAGGAGGAGTTAAGCGCGGACAAGAAAACGGGACAGACGGACGTACATACGGACTTTCGGATAGACATGATGGCAATTATATGCTCCCCCGAAATTTTCACGAAAATCCGTCAAGTAGTTACAGAGGAGTAGTCGCTACAAGTTTTTACTACATAACTCTATGTAAACAAAGATGGCCACTGGAAGCCATGTTTAAAGTCGAATCAAAACGAAAGGCACCTAAGGTGAGTCGTAATCCTTGATTATGTATAGGGTCTAGCATCTGCAAGTATGACTTGCGAGTCGATCCATATACTATCGAGCCGTAGTCCAGCTTGGATCTGATAAGAGATCTGTAAAGTCGCAAGAGGACTTTTCGAACTGCTCCCCAATTAGTGTTTGCAACAACTTTAAGTAAGTTAAGAGCTTTAAGGCATTCGGCCTTCAAGTATTTAAGGTGTGGTATAAACGTTAATTTACGGTCGAAAATAAGACCAAGGAATTTTATCTCATCCACTACTGGTATTGGTGACCCATCCAGTGTTAGATGAGGGTCTTCATGATGTTTACGAAGTTGACAAAAGTGCATACAATTAGTTTTAGACTTAGAAAATTTAAAACCATTTTCATCAGACCAGGTCTGAAGTTTATTTAGACATTGTTGTAATTGTCTCTCGATAGTATTCATGTTTTTTGCACGATAACATATAACAAAGTCGTCAACATATAGCGAACAATCCACACCTGGATTGATGCATTTTACTATACTGTTAATCTTTATATTAAAAAGTGTGACAGAGAGTATGCTGCCCTGTGGAACACCCATCTCCTGTTCATGAATATCAGAGAGGGTTGAACCCATTCGGACACGAAATTGTCTATCATCTAAGAATTTCTCTATAAAAATGGGTAATCGGTCTCTAAGACCAAGGTCATGAAGATCATTCATAATACCGTACTACCATGCAGTATCATAAGCTTTCTCCAAGTCAAAAAATACAGCGACTAGATGTTCTTTTTTTATGAAAGCTTCCCTAATAAAGTCTCATTAATCATTCGTTCCATGGTTTTACATATACAACTCGTTAAAGCAATAGGGCGATAATTTATTGGATCCGTATGATCCTTTCCAGGTTTGGGGACTGGAATAACGATTGCTTCCCGCCAAGAATCGGGGAAGTTTCACGTCACCCAAACCTTATTAAATATATCAAGAAGGGTAGAGAGACAGGATTCAGGTAAATGTTTTAGTAATTGATAATGGATATCATCAGGACCAGCTGATGTATCATGAGCCTTTTTAAGGGACTCTCGAAGTTCTTTGAGAGTGAATAGTTTATTGTATTTCTCCAAGTTTTTTGACTTGAAGTTCAGCTTCTTCTGTTCTTTTAGTTCCTTATTTTTCAGAAAATTTGGTTGACAATTTTCAGAAGAAGAATTTTTTGAAAAAGTTTAATTCTGCCAAAGTGTTTGTAATATCTTTGACAGATGTTATATCTCCATTTTCTGTTTTAAGATGATTTACAGAACTAGAATTACCTTTACCAATTATTTTCCGGACCATGTCCCATGTCTTCTTAAGAGATGAGCGAGAATTCAGCCTAGAGACGTAAAATCTCCAGGATTTCCTCTTGCTATCCTTAATAGTACGACAGGCTTTCGCACGAACAGCTCTAAAGTTATCTAAATTTGTTTGAGTTGGCCGCAAGTTAAAATTATTTAATGCAGCTTTACGACCACTGACTGCCTTTTTGCAGTCATCGTCGTACCATGGTTTATGTGGGCGTTTAGGATTTGTCGAGGTTTTTGGAATAGTTTGATCAGCTATATCGTGAAGAGTTTTGGTAAAAAGAGCAGTTGCGTCTTCGACATCCTCAAAAATGGTAGGCTTTAATTGTTCCTCGCAAAGAGATTGAAACGTATATAGTCCAATCAGCCTTGCGAAGTTTCCATCGTTGCATTTTTTCGAGAAGTGGAGGGCCGATATTTTCAAGAAATATGGGGAAGTGGTCACTTCCACAGAGGTCGTCTCCAACACTCCACGAAAAATCCATCAAAAGCGTTGGATCGCATATTGTTAAATCAATGGAAGAATGAGAGCCTGTAGCAGGATGTAAGTAAGTATGTGATTTATTATTAAAAAGACACAAATTGTTTTTGGCTAAGAAATCCTCAATTTTCTTGCCTTTATCATTTATATCTTTACAACCCCAGATGTAGTTGTGTGCATTAAAATCGCCCAAGAGTATAAAAGGTGATGGCAATTGTGCAACTAGGTGATTTAGATCTTTTGGGTCTAGTGAAGAACTAGGTGGTAAATATAAGGAACATATTGTTATGACTCTGTGCATAGTAACACTGACCGCAATAGCTTGCAAATTTGTTTTCAACGCAACAGGTCTGTGAGGAATGTTTCGATTAATGATTATCGAAACTCCACCAGTCGCCTTGTCCCCGGTATCACAAATATGATTGTATAGTGAGTATTGTTTAAAAGATACCTTATCACTTGTCTTCAAGAATGTTTCTTGAAGACAAAAGGCAATAGGTTTGTGTTCATTTAAAATTAAGCTGATTTCATCATAATTTGGTTTCAAACCTCGACAATTCCATTGAATGATCTTATTAGTTTTACCCATTATTGAGCGTTAAGGTGACTTTTAATGTGGTAAAGTTTAGTAAAGATAGGATGAAAAATGAAGGCCCTATCATCTTAACGAGTCAAAATATAGCATTTTTAACTAAATCAAGGACCATAACTACGCTGTTACTGGCTCAATCTGGCTGGTTTTCGAACTTGTTCGAGCTGTCATTGATACTAACAACATGAACAATGTGGTAAAGTTTGGTAAAGATAGGATGATCCCTATCGTCTTAACGAGACAAAATATAGCAATATAACATTTTTAACTAGATCAAGGGCCATAACTCCGCTGTTACTGGTCCGATCTGGCTGGTTTTCGAACTTGTCCAAAATGTCATTGATATACCATGCTTTGCACAACTAGACATCATACTGAGGCTTCCTGCCAAATTTTGTAGAAATCCAACAAGCAATTTAGGAGGAGTAGCGCCGACAAGAAATTTAAAGTAAAGGAGGAATAGCGCCGACAAGAAATTTAAACTAAAATGTCAAAGTGCCATAACTCCGTCATAAATCAGCGAACTGGAAAAAAAGCGCGATATGCAAAACTAGACATCTTACCGATGCTTCCTGCCAAGTTAGCGTCGAAATCCAACAAGGCGTTTAGGAGGAGTAGCGCCGACAAGAAATTTAAAAAAAAATGTCAAGGGGCCATAACTCCATCAAAAATCAACAAACTAAAAAAAAAATGCAATAGGCACAGCAATGCTTCCTGCTAACATGGCGTTAACACCAAAAAATAAAATTAAACAAAAAATTAATGAAATAAGAAAAATAAAAAAATAAAAAAAAAAAAAAAAAATTAAAACACAAATAAATAAATAAATAAATAAAAATTAAAACAAAAAAATATATATATATATAAAATTATACATATCTATTAAAAAAATAAATATATATATATATATACTAACAAAAAAAAAGGCAAAAACATCTGGTAAAGTTTGGTAAAGATTAGATGAAAAATGAAAGCCCTATCGTATTATAGCATTTTAAACTAAATCAAGG